>VXAL01015105.1:0-26496 GCA_013399475.1 Chauna torquata
TTTTTTCATTAACATGACAACATTGATCCAGATGCCAGCTTGAGGCCATGCTTTGGATAAGTGTAGTAACGCATTTTGTATGGAACAAAACAGATTCAACTACTACAGCAACAGCAACAAAATTGAATTAAAAAAAATTAAAGGCTGCCTGTTGAGCTCTTCTGAGGCTGTAAAATCACGCAACTTTGTGTCAATATCTTCCATTAAAAACAAAAACAACAACAAAAACTCAGAACTGTTTTATCTTTAAGATTATTTCCCCTGATAAGATTCCAGCATCTTATCTAAGTATCTAACTACAGTGTCACCAGCGTCTAACAGAATCCTAAGGGAAGACAATATTTTATAGATCTAAAAGATCAGCACTGAGGCGAGTGGCAGATGGGCCTGAGGGCCATTTTTAGAGTATGACCCATACCAAGCAATTTCTGCCTCTACATGTGAAACTTCCAGTAACCATACTCCCTTATGAGGGGGCTTGTATGAGATATAAAATCACACAAGCATAAAATCTCCCTTAACCTTTAAGGGAGAAGAATGCACTATGTTTTTTGGATCATACTCAGACTTCTCAGAGGTGGTATTAAGTCATAAGCACATTATTGCCACCTGCCAGGAGGTATTTGTGGACCTCTGGGATCTTCTGCAGTAGAAAAGCAGAGCTTTTACCTCATAGCAAAATCGGCAATCTGCCTTCCAGGCCCTAGAAATTATCTGAGAGAAGTTTTGCACAAGCTGCAGTCCTTGGTGGCTGTTCTTTACCCTGGGCCGTAGTTTATGGCTAGAAGTCATTTAGCCACATGCCATGATGTTACCCACTTGTTCACTGCAGTCGTATTCATTGTTGACTAACTTGTCACGGCTGCTGCCTTGCCAGTACATAACTGCCCACTGTTTGCAAGTTTTACACAACAACAGCCCCATCTCCCTTCCAGAAAGTTCCAAGGCGCAGGAGGGGGCCCTCTCCCACATCCCTGGGCGCCATTTCTCCTGTCTCAAGGGGACGACGCAAGCAGGTGGATCAGAGCAGCTCTGCCGCCCTGTTACCACAGGGTGCTCTACTCGCAGACATTGCATCACATTGTGAATCCCGCCCAGCAACAGCTCACCTGGAGCAGGGGGAATTCGCACTGGCTGCTGCGCTCTCTCCTCCTGCCCCGAGGGACGGGCTCCTCAGCCGCACCATCTCTGAGCCACCCCACACGGCCGGCCCTCACAGGGGGGACTCGCTCAGAGCTCCTTCAGCAAGGGGTACCCTCACATCTCAGGCACAGGAAGGCTCCTGTGAGGAGCTGAGGCGCACAGCCAGAGCAGGCACATCACCTGCCAGTGCCCAGGCCCCATCACCACAGAGGTCGCCACAGCTATGCCCCTGAGCCCAGCGGGGCTCGAGTCACCACAGAGGTGGCCGTTGGCACTGTGAAGCATGGGGCTGGAGCAAGGGGGTCCCTCAGGAGGCTGAGGGTGGGCAGGGGTCAGTGCTGTGGGGAGGTGGGACCTGGGGTGGGCCCCGGCAGTCACTGAGGAGGCCGAAGGCAGGCAGGGGCCAGCAGTCCTGTGAAGCCCCTGGGCCACCGTGGTTGCTGCTATTCTATCTTTCACAATCATTTGCCCAATACAGTCTCCACACAACCCATTTTCTGCTGCCACAGGTCTAAGGACACTGAATAGGAACTCTTCCATAGCAGACATATTTTTGCCCATCACATTTTGATTATCGGGCAACTGTGAATATCAGGCCTCAAAACACTGGGAATAAAGGACCCCTTTTCAAGTTTCTGAATCAAAGCCACGGGACAAAGCAGAGAATATGTAAGTCACAGCCCCACCACTGAGAAGGAGACCAAAGGCTTTGTAAATCAGTAGATTGACACCTGCTAAGTAAACATACACTATTCCATGTCTGAGTCTTTATTAAAGAGAGTAGGACTTTTTTGGGAAGAGGGTTTGTAGGCATGGAAGGAAAGGGCATACAAATATTCTTAAGCTCTGTTTTTTGACCTTGCTGTCATGAAAATGAGTGATTAGAAGTCTTCTCTTCACTTAGATGAGAACTGGATCAGATGTATTTTAAATAGTTATTCCTACTAGAAATTGCTGAGAAACTGAGATATACATAGGTTTAAAGAAAAAAAAAAAAGACTGAATAGGGCAGTTTATGTTTCTCCTGTTACAGAGCACACTATTTTGTGTTCATTTATCTTAGAACATATTTAACATAACACAGGTAAGACCTATCACTGACTGCAGGCCATAGATTTCTTCCTCTGGATCTGAAACGTCTTATAGTACTTACTCCATCTTCAGCACTACAGAGCTCCAGCCAGCAGGAGATGAAACAAATCATTTTAATTAAATCTCTTTTTAACACACCTTTTATAGTTCATCCATGCCAGGAAAATGCTTCACAGTAGGGTGGCCATCAGGCTGCTGTGCAAGCAAGATGAACACCCCAAGCATGTTTCAGACACCTTAATGTTGGGGGGGGGGAATATATATATGTTTGTTTACTGAAGTAAGCTTTGATTCCTGCAATAATACCAGCTCTGAGTATCTGCCACATCCCCAACTCTAGGGCCTAATCTGGGAATTAGTAAATAGAGTGTAGCACTGGGGTTGGGATGAACAGCGGTAGAGATTCTGACTCTATAGGTGACATGCTCCCAAATGGAGCTTTGCACAGGTGACTCACTTGGCTACATGCTCTTGATCATTCTGCAAAACACCACACTACAACGGCAGTTAAGAGCTGAATGCTGCTGGAGTCATTTTAAAGTGTTTGTTAACTTAGGTGCCACAGTCACATGCAAAAAAAAAAGTAAAATCCTACAACATACATGCTAGCATTGTCAGAATCGGACAGCTTCAAGAGTCCTCAGCAGACAAAACCTACATGCAACTCCATCCTGCTCTCTCTGCTGCCTTCCTGGTTTGGTAGGTCAGCTTGCTACAGCCGAGATGCTCTCAGGCTGTCATTATTTTAGCTAAGGTAATCTTATTATTCATTATACTATTTGTTTTGAAGAGAGATGCAGGTTAGCACAGCTGTTTCTACAGAGCTTGCTCTTGGCTAATTGATTCTAATTCTGAAAGTTTACCCACCCAAAAGACAGAAAAGTTCAGTCAGGCCAGGAATTCAGAACAAGGTCACAGAAAAAATATCTAAATATCTAAAAGTACCAACTTAATTTATGACCAGCCACTGAAACCAGACAATGGTTACCAGGGTTCAAGTAACTGAGATGCAATCTATTTCAACATTTCCTCTGGAAATGTTTCATAAAGCTGGAGGAGACTGAAGCTCAGCCTGACAGGATTTGTATCTTTGTAAAACGAACCTAAATAGCAAAACAAATATGGACTGTGAGGATCATTGGAGGAGAAGGCTAGATCTTTAAAGATAAAGCTTTGAATTCTGCACATATACAAGCAAGCCTTGATTGGAGCGAACACAACAGACCTTTGTTTGCTAAAGAGATCTTTGTTTCCTTCACATCTCATCTTGCAATCCTGAATTCATAATTCAGAGATTTAATACAAGCAAGATTGTTCTATTTCAATAAAAGGTAAACAACAAGTACAGCTGAACTGCTAAGAAACCGAGATCTTAAACATTAAAATTCAAGAGTGTAGAGCAAGGCTGGAAGCATGATATTGATGGAGTTGTTTAATAAACACTCCTGTGCAAAGTCAAGACAGCTTCTCTATTCTGCTTCAAGTTTTGTGCTATTTGGTTTGTTTCTGAAAGGTTTCGCTTCTGACTTGAGGTATTAATTGAGAACCTTAGCTTTCATTAGAAACAAAGAACACTATAATTTCCAAGAAAGAGAAAAAGTAAATTTCAAAGACTAAAAAAAAATCCAGAGGTGAACACTGGAAGAAAAACACTTTCGGTTTTTCTGTTGTTGAAACAGTCTGGTGGATTTGTTTTGGGTTCCCCCCCTCCACCCCCCAAGTCCTTAGAGTAGATAATACTGAAATTTACACTTGGCAATCTTATTACAGATCTTTTCCAACAGAATTGGTAGAATACAATTCAATTCACTTGTTAGTGTGGATGATCGTATGTCAAAAATTAGAGATCTCTTCAAGAGTTTTGTTATTTTGCATTGCTCTTCACATTGCAAACACAGTAGACTCCAACAGTTACCCAAAGGAAGGTTCATAGAGTAGTTTAACTCACCAAAAACAACAGCTTGCTACTAAAAACAAACAAAACAAGGCTCTACATGCAGTCATATATTGGTTATTTTTATCTTTTTGGTCATGAGAATGTTAGCAAACAAACCTTACTTCAGCAAGTTTGATATGCAGTTGTATTTACAGAGAAATGTGCCCTTAAACCCCCAAAAAGATGGAAGATGAGTGTATTCACTTTCTGATGCCAAAATTCTTGATTATAAGCAAATCAGCAAGCAGCAGTAAGCAAATAGTTCCTAATAAGCATATTCCAATTTATTCTAAGGTCTTATTTGTAGTACTGTACCACACAATGTTTTTAAGCAATGCTCAGACCTACCCAGCAAACTGCAAAGTCATTGAGATTTCCATCAGCAAGACAATTTCACCAGGAAAAAATAGTGCAGCTTAGGAATACGTGAAACCAGGGGTGTTCATGCAGCTGAAAAAAATCTTTGGGAAAGCCCATAAGCTAAATCATACAGAGGCATGCAAATGAAAATAATGATCAGAGCAAGCAATGCTGCCTACAATTAACATTATAATATCTAGCATTATAATGTACAACTATTGTAATGGAGGTATCAGGCAATTTTATAATTGTCATATTTCAGAAAATGGAGCTGAAGTTTTCCCACATCGTCTTCCAACCTCAACCATTCTGTGATCTGTCCCATAACGGCAATTTATTTATATGTATATATTTTTAAACACTAAATCAGCAGTACTTCAGTCATTTGTAAACATTCACATTAGTAGAAGTGCCTCTTTTGCCCCATTAACTACACAACTATTTTCTTAAGTAGCTCACTTTGTATAGGTGTTCCTTTGTCATCAGGCACTTGTGTTTTAACCATTTCTGTGAAAAATACTTCTTATCAGATACCCTTTAGTTCATGAATGTGCAGTCTGCTGGAACCAAGCAGCTTCAGCCTAGGCCATTGACGCAACAGGCACAAAACTGCAAACAGAAATGTGCTCTCACTCCCAGGTTTCAACGCTTCTGCTCCTATCCCCCAGGCAATATGGCAAGGAAAGCAAACTGGCAGGTGGGACATAAGCCAGCATGAGAGGGTGGAAGGAAGCACAGAATGAAACCAGGAAGCTGCAGGTAGAAGTCTAAAAGCACAAAGTAACTATTTTTGTTGTTGTTTCTACTGTCTTTGCTGAAATCTATAACCTTATACATAGCTTTTGAATTATGAAGTCAAATGCTTTACCAGGTTTCTTTTCTTGGTCTATATTAGTCTGTGCATTGTATAACTTAAAGGCCAAGACAACCATTTAAATAATCATGTCTTCATCTGCCAACATGAACATGCAAAAAACTCCACGTAAGTAGGAATCCACATCTGCAGTGTTCTCGGTAAAAGATCAGGCCTGAGTCCTTACTCAATACAATTTTTCAATGCAGAGTAACATATAAACTATTCTATTTCAAGAGGAGAACTAAGTATCTCTATCAGTACTTCCTTTTAGTTGTAAACGTCTTTTATGTGATTGCTGTGATGTTAACAGATGTGCAATGGCTTCCTCTTATTTGGGACAAGAGGTAGGACATATATGCAGATGAAGAATGAAAAATGAAGTGGTACTTCTGCACTGAAATCTTTATTAGACCTTGGCATCTCCAAGCCATTGGAAATGCACGTGAACCCTAGATATCTATTTGACTAACGTGACTGACATTCATGATGTTGAAGCAGCAGATTGTTAACCCCAGCTATAACTAGATTTAGCCCTTATATTATTATAAATCCATTTTTCCTCCAGAACACAGGACTAGATTTAAAGTGGTCTGTACCAACATGGATAACTATGAGCATATCATGTAAAATTGGTTTTGGCATAGCTCAGCTCATTTCTCTGAATGCCGCAGAGCCACTCTTCACTACCTCTCACTCACTGTAACTTTGCTTCAGGTCCCACAGTGATCCCAACACTGGATCTCTGCTTGATCTTCTACATCATCTTCATGCATTTGGAAGGAAAACTAAGTGCATCAAAAACAGTGAGCCAATGCAATTATATAAAAGACTAACAGCACTATCTCATCGTCCAATGAAACGTCATCCCCCTCACCTCCATGAAAAACCAGAAAGCTTCCCCCACAGCTTTTTTCTTGGCCAGGATTAGCTATCTTTCTCCTCACTTATCCTTCCCTTTGGGTTTGTTTGGTTTTGATGATGGCCTAGATAAAAGTCTATTAGCCTGAATATGAAAATCTAGTACCTTCTTGCTGTTAGACAGATAATATTCCAACACATTTTCTATATATGCAAATTTCCTGACATCTCCATGCTAGCAGCAGTAGCTCTTGCTTTCTGAGCCACATCATCATCCCAGGCACCAGGCCATCTTTAAGCACCTGGGACCTGCTGCTAAGGACTCACCTGGTACTGCTGCAGATCACCTAGTGCTTCTAGGAAGCAGCCCTCTTTCATGAACCCTTAGCACTCCCATTTTCAAAGTCACAGGGTCATGGTTCATTTACAATTTTTTACTTGTGCTTCTGCAGCTTGTAGAGCCACTGTGACCTAATAAATGACTGTTCAAATTCACAGCCAGTAGCCTGGGAAGTCAGTGGAGTAAAGTTAGGGGAGGAACCTGTAGTTACTTAAACACTTGGGTCCCAGCTCTGCACAGACACATGGCAGTCCAAACAGCAGTTGTACCGACTTCAGTGAGGTTGGCTTTGACACAGCTACTTAGCACCAAAACGTGCCTAATCAGGGCCTCTTCTACACCACCAGCGAAGGTCTTATTGACAGGGCAATTAAAACGTTTCTAATCATCTCATCCTAAAACTAGACACGTGAACACAATAGCTGCTGCATGCTTTGCACTGCAATTATGTTACAATTAGGACAGCAGCTACACATCTGTCAAGAATTAGACATTTTTCACATAGACCCTGTGCAGAAAGATCACCAGATAAATCCTTTGGGAGATGCCTGTTCAGTCTAATCACAGGATCAAATAAGATGTGCGAGTAACTGCACCATGAAGTCACTGTGCTCATCCCATGCCCATCACCGAGAGAAATGAACAGTCATTTGCCTGCCTGAAGCAACGCCATGCTGCTGCAAGAGCCGTCACCGCAGCTTTGGTCCTGGCAGCTCGATGGACACTGCAGGCAGCTGACCATTTAGGTCATCTCTCCTGAATGAAACATTACTACATTTAAAAAGCTGACTGCTTGAAGAGATCCATCTTGTTGTCAGCTCTTCAGTCTGGCTTGAAAAATCCTATAATAGGATTTATTCTTCTGCAGCAGTTTGCATAGGAGCCCTGTAAATTCAGTCCAGAGGGCTTTTACTACAGGAAAATAAGCTGGTACGTCATTTCACTGCGTTACGCTTCAAATACAGCAAAAGCACAGAGCATCCAGGTTCAGCATGGATTTGCATGAGGTCATATGAACATCATTATTCCTACAAAAAGCATGTGTTTTAGCAAATTCAAACTGCATTGCAGGAACATGATAGAAGAGGAAAAGCATAGGAACTCTCTCACCAGCTTCCTCACCCACCAAACAAAAAAAGACAGCAACCAAGGAGTTAGACAAAGTAAGCAGGAGGCCTATATTTGGCATCTCATCTCTATAGTCAGCTCCTTTTCAGAACAGCAAATGAAGTGCCTCTGGTAGTGCATTTCAGTCCACAACCTTCATTCAGCTACACACAAATTTACCAGACTCAGCACATGGCTCAATTTTGCTATTTTCTATTTCAACCATTCTTGACAATTTTCCTAACATGAAACACATGTAATATTTAAAAAAAAAAAAACCACACCACCACCACATGCGCATGCGCGCACACACACACACACAAGATAATCCTGGTGACCTCTCCCTTGCCAATCTTCAGTGTTTCCAGGCTCTAGACCAGGAACCTGAGATTTGGAAGAATAACATGCTTGTGCATACACTCTATGCTGTTCCAAGTTTGCACATGCTAAACCTTTGAAAAATGTCATGTAAATAAAGCCTGAAGCCTGCTGGACAGGGTAAAGAGGGAAAGGGGATAAAGAAAAAAAAGGTATTGTGTGCAGTTCTGGTCCCCTCCTCTCAAAACACAGGACTAGACAAAATTTACAGAGAGAAAACAGGATTGCTTAAAAGATTGGGAATGCCATTCATAAGTGACTAAGACTTTGAACTTTGGTAAAGCACATAACAGACATATGAGGTAGGTTTGCAAAATTATGAATAACAAAGATAGTCAGATGGCCCATTCACCTTCTCTTTCAGTGCAAGAACCACACGGCTTCAAAATGAAGCAATAGCCAGACTCAAAACAAACAACGGGTTATGGTTGTTGTTTTTTTTTTTCCCTCCCCTAAACACAAAAGTAGTACAGCTATGGATCTCCTTGCCATATTTTAATGAAAGTTTATATGGATTAAAAAGGAAACAAACAAAATTATGAAGATAGACCTATTGGCAGTTCCTGACTACACAGACACCGCATCACCTCAGGATGTCTCTATTAAAAATACTTGGAGCTGGGGAGAGGATGAGAGGACATCTCATATATGTTTGTCTTGTTCTCATGCTCTGTCCTAGACACTTGCTTTTGAATTCCATTGGAGGCAGGACCTTGGGCTACAATTTTATTATAAAAAGAGAAAAAAAAACACACACAACCTCTCTACACAAATATTTCTACGCTGCTACCTCAAGTGACTGCAAGCCATAAAGAACAGGCAATAGGTCTATTGCTGAAGTTCTACAGATTGAAAGGTGGCCCGAAGTAGATGGAGGACTTCAAAGGAGTCCTAGTTTGTATTATCTTATAGTTTTATTCTTCCCAAAGGCTGGTCTGTCCTGACTTTGCTGCTTGCATACATACTCTAGTCCCAAGGACAATAAGGAGGAAAGGAGAAAAGTGACCTGGAGTTTGTCAGCTTACATCCAGAGGGGCCCCAATATACCAAGAGGGAAAGTCACACTGCCTGGTTTTCAACTGCTACATACACGAGGCAACTTGCCCAACAAAACAAGGAAAAAGAGGCTTCAGCAGGCTCTCCCAGACAGTGATTCAGAACGCTGAAGTTCAACACCTACTCAAAAGTCCTTCGAAGGTGTTTCCATCTCTCCCAGGCAGACTAAGACACAAGCTGGCAAACACAGAAATCCAAGTAAAATGGCTAAATTTAATCAGTTAAATACCCCTTCTTGTGAAGATTGGAAATAAAGACTGAGCCTAAAAAAAAACTATCAAATGAATTGCTAGGGATTGCTCTTAGCCCAGGAATTACGGTATTTTATCATGTCATTACATCTAATAAACAGAAAATGCAATTGAGTTACTCAGTGGGCAGTTTGACTTTTCATTTCTCTTTGATGCTTATAATTCCATCTGATGTTAACAGCAGAGAGAGTTGGGCTGTGACAGTGCAACAGATGATCTCATAGTGCATATTTTTGCCCACAATGTCATGGAAGTAGCAAGTCGTGATACATGAACAAGAACTAAGGATAAGATTTTCACTTGGAGGTTTTTGCAGAATTACTGACATCATTAGGCTTCCAGTCTGTAGAAGTCAGATGGCATTTTTCAGAATAACAGAGCAGCCTTTCTTCAGCAAAATGCTGGTATTAGCTAGAACTACCCTGGAGCTCTGGAAGGCCTAGAGGTATTCATTTACACAGGGGTTAATGGACTGAATTCTGTGCTTGTATTTCCCAAATCCAAGCCCCAATTCGGATATTCTTCCAGTTTTACCATCGTTCAGCAGCCTCTGCCTTCAGTCCTTCTCAACAAATATAAATAGCATGAATGTACTGATTAGCTGTTTTCGCAGTTGTATGAACTACTTCAGCTAACAGTTACCTAACTTTCACAAGCATAACAGCACTGGCATCACAATCCAGGCAAATACCTTGCACAATTCCACTCAATTCTATTCATTTCCTCTTCTAGAAGTCCTTAGATTAATGTATGGTCGTAAACACTTAATTGTTTTCTAATCAGTCTTTGTATTATCCCACCCCCAACCCCCGGTTATATCTCAGGCTCAATTGAAAGTTTCCAGCTGAAACCTAAAAGATAATACTCTATGATGACAATAGACAGTTCAAAGCACAGTATAAATGTAGCAGAATTTACCTGTTTGGGAACACAGAAGTAAGATAATACCTTGAACTTGATAGTTAGATAAACGAAGCTATGCTTATTTGTCCCCTGCTGTTTTAATTCCATGAGTACTCTGTGCTTCTGAATTGTGGTACAAAAGCATCTTAAACTGCTATAATGCTGAAGTACATTGCCCATCCGATGCTCTAAAGCACAGAAATAGATAACCTGCAGCGGTTATGGAAACGACTAGCAATGAGAGTTTAAGAATATGTTGGAGAAACGGCTCATAGCTGATGTTACCTTCAGACAAGGGGATTATCTTTCATGTTTTTTCCCAGACCTATTTCATAGAATTTCATGGCATAGCAACATTTAAACCACATTATAAATTTATAAAACAGCAGCCACTTAGATACTTTGCGATTTTCTGTGACTATAGGACCTTCTGAAGTCCCTTCCAGTCTGAATTATCCTGTGATTCTCTATATAGCTATATAGATTGCTACATATCAAACTGCTCCCAACTGTACATCGCTGCGATTTTAAAGGGCAAAGCAAATATGGAGAACTACAGAGGAGACGGATAACATGCATGTCTACATATAAAGATGGCTCTTCTCCTGCACTTTCATACCCTTAATCTTAGTGTGTATATACAACCCCCATCTGTTTCTCTCTATATTGTGGTCTGCTTACACTCCCCATTTCTCTCAACTGTTCTCTTTTCCTCTGGAAAGCAACAAAATTTCAGTGGCTTCCTTGATGCGTTTAGAATTTGTGCACAAACATGTTATCGTTCCGAAAGATCTCCACATCCAACTGAGCCACATTTACAGAAGAACACTCAGAACAATGAAAAAAATACTTGTCTGAGTTTTAATTTGCAGTAACAGTAAGAACTTGGCTGCTACAACAATAAAACTTTTAATAAATAAGTAGCTTTGTGAGGCAGTGAATATTTTTCCCTATTTACGATGGATTATGAAGATGTGATACATTGAGTTGGCTCTAAGATCTCAACACATGGGGAGAAAAAAAAAAAAACAAAGGAATCATCACCTTAGAAAAAATGCCACATTCTTGAGTTCATCCCTCAGTATAACTAGCTTTATAATCTGCCTAGTATAAATGAGCTTTTGATAAATGGTGTAATTTACATGTACTTATGGCATGTTATAAACCCACACAATTTTTATCTTTTTTTTCCTCTAGAATGTGCTTCTTAGCAAGTGTTTTCTGACAAGAAAAACAAGCTTCATGACTCCATAAAAACCAGAACATTTACAGATTGCTTCTGGTGATAAACATAATTTAGCTATGCCTAAAGCACCATTAAAACTGTAATGATAGTCCATTTTTTCCCAAAACTTTAAGGACTACATAGCTGATATCCCAAAGACAAAAAGTTGTGGGTGGGTGGATGGTTTTTTTTGTTTGAGGGGGGGGGATGCTGAGAACTGAATTGAGGTGTGAAAACAATGCAAAACACCATCCTTCATACAAAACAGAACTGAGACAAGTTTAACAAGAGGTTCACGTGAACATGTCCTTGTTAGTGCAGGGCAGGGAGCAGAGCAGGAGTTCCTCTGAACCACGTGACAGCAGCAGCCTTTGCATTCCAGTCACAGGTCAACCATATCTGAAGAGTATAAACCCTAATACAGACTTGCAATTATTTCCTGCTGTTCTCCTTTAAATCAACCAGAAATTAAGAATGAAATGACATCTTGCCTCTAGATTTGTAAAAACTTATAAGCCAAAATTCCAGTACTGTGCACACAGCTGAGCCCTCAGCAGAGCCCTCTCCTGACCCCACTTCCCAGGCGTGATGTGTAAGTCAAGACTACTTTGTTAATCAGGGAAAGCAGGCTCTAGGCACCTGTGTAATTGTGCGAAATTGCACACATCTAAGTTATACAGAACTGAAAACAAAGTTATTGAATGAAAGAATTTTAATGCAAAAGCTCTGCTATTGCCATTTTTCTGTATATTGTGGTTTTAAAGAAACATGCCAAAACAATTATTTTGTGAGTCCACCTACAGGAATATTCAAAAACCAATTGATAAAGAATAAATATTTTTTAATAAGAGTGCCTTGACAACAGGTAATAAATATCTTTAAAATGAATGTCTTGACAAGCTTTAAACGACTTTATTAAGGCAGAATAGCACAGCTTTTCAGAGTTCATAAAAGGAAATGATTTCTCAGTTTAAATGCACGGCCATATTTGAAAGGAAAAAACTGAGCATTTCGGTAAAAGCAGCAATAAGAATTGTTAAGAACTAACTGAATTAGAAGCACAAACCATGAAACAGCTGTTTCCACTGCTTCAATAACTGACTTAGAGGTTTATATCCATTCCTGGATAATTCCACATAGCAGGATATTCTAATCCCTCAGAAAACCTTTTCTGACACCATATGACCATGTTGGCCAGGCTTGCAGAACATCATTCCCAAGTGCTAGCCACTGGGAAAGTCAATCCCACCCAACAGGACTGAGAGTTTTGACCATATCACTTGAGTCTTTAATATTTGTATAGCATTTTGAAAGAATAAAAATTAGGGTTGTGCCTAGAGAAAACATAATTAAGTATAGATGTTCATATTGCACCATGAGGAACACGGTTTAAAAATTATATTGTAATAGGACCATACCTGATGAAACTCCAATTAAAGCCAGACTTACACCTAGAACATGAGGGACAGTTTTCCCCCTGTGGTTGTCATTATGAGTAAAACACAAATACGTTTTGGCCAATATCTCACCCTTTAAGATGATATCAAAGGGGAAGATAAAGCCCTTGTGTGCATAAATATGTCGTGAGAGCCCTTTATCACAAAGATTTCCAAAATTTTGATACAACTGACAGAAGAGTTTAGACAACACGTTTTGCTGTTCCATACAGAAACAAGATCAATAAACTACATCCAAACTGAAAATATTTGCTCCAGCAAACATAACAGCTAAAATCAGAGCATAAATGATGTATTTAAAGATAATTATACAAGATATCAGATAGTATAAATATTTGAATGTACACCTGCGTATGCATTTTATACAGAAACTCACCTACATACACACTAGTGTGTGACCTTCATTAGGTGCCTCATCTCAGTGTAAGTTTTTTTAATGGTAGTATTTGAAGGAACAGGAATGAGGCTCATTTGCCTTCCCCTCCACCCCCTTCAGTGTGCTTAAATGCAGTCTCTGAAGTGTAAATATTATGCACGTCCCAAGGAGTTCACAAAGCAGTCTCATATGTCCAAGTAGGCAGTATTTTCTTATAAGACTCAGATTGTGCCAGGGAAATCCAAGAGCTCTACCACTGATTTTAGAGATAGCAAGACTGGACACAATGAGGAAATGAGACTGGACACAATGAGCCAAAAGTGAAACAGAAGCTCTGTCCTATTTTTTACACCAGCTCTCTAGCAGGAGTTGTGAACGGCACTAAAAAATTCAAAGGAAAAGAGGCATTGTAGTGGTGCTCTGTCCTGACTCAGTCACCCCCAGCAACAGATGCATTTGGAAAGACAGTACAGATGCTTCCGAAACCTGGAGGTTGAGATGTTAGTGCAAAATTTTCAGGCAATACCATCACAATTTAAAACTCATAAAAGTTATGCAGAATAATTACTGTCAGGAGCTATACATGAGACTATTATTTGCCAAAAAATACCGAGCAGGTGGCATGGGAACTAAGTGTAAGTCCAAAACTAGCGTTAGCATGCGTATGCACACACACCCAAACCTAGAACACTGCTGTCATATGGAAGGGTTTACAGCACAATGCAAAGTCAATGCAGAAGGAGTCTCATCGCTATTCATTCTCTTTTACAGTGACATCTCAATAGCACTTACGGAGAAAGATGTAGAATGGATGAATTACATTGGTAACATCTGCCTGCTCCCAAAAAAGGCTCTTTCCTAGGGCAAATCCAGAGTGCAAAACGATTTACTGGCCTGAAAGAGTAGCATAATACATAGTGAACAAATTCAAAAGTTGGAAAGAATTACGTTTCTCATGCACGCACTGTACCCTTGTACAGATACAGAGCATGTGCATGTACTCAGAGCAGTTGTGTGGTGCAATAAACGCACTCAGGAGAGAGAAGAGGTGCACTTTACGAATAAGAAAAATGTTTAATTTCAGTCCTCTGCAGGATTATCAGCTTTCTGTGCCTATGAAATGGCTTACATAGAACAAAGCATTTTCCAGACTTCAAACCAACTGGTAAATCCAACTCCAAAGGTTATAATTAAAGTCCAACTTCACTCTACAAAAAGGAGTGGAACTGGCATAGTATTTTTCATGCTTTAGATAATAAGAAGTGCAAATATGACAATGACAAAAAAAAATCTATAGAGAGAGAGTGAAAGATGAGACAGTTTAAGATTATTGAATTATCAGTTACCAACTGACAACTGAAGACAACTTTTTGCAAACTTTAGTTAAGCAGCAACACTGCAACACTAAGTTTAAATTAATTCTTAAAGAATAAGAAAAACTCTTCCGGATTTTAATAGACTTAAAATTAAATGTGCATGACAAACATGTTCACAAATCTATTCTATTAATATTTGCAGTCTTGATTTCTATTAATTCTGCAAAATACTGTTCCCTTCCTACTCCGATATAAAGCAAGTAACTTGCTATTACTTATCTACTTGAAAATAAATATGTTTCAGCTCTGGAAAATTGAAAGCTTAGTGGCAGATTCTGTGGAATGTAGTCCTCAGAAGTCTGTATCAGTATAATAAAACATTTCATTTTGTTAGGCCCTTTGCCATATCAAGTACTTTCACCATTTGAATATCAACATGGAAGAATAAACTTCTCAATAATCATCTTGATATTATCTGCAGTTTCTCAAACAGAGCCAGTCTCCATTTTTCCAGATTGAAAAATTCTTACCTTAACACACATCCTCACTGTTACTGAATTACTGTGGCCTGATTAAAGTTTAACAATACGGCTACTCTGGTGACAAGTCCCTAGAGACCATCAGATCTGCTAATGGAGATGAAAACCCACCATACTTTTTACATTTTTGTCAAAGAGGATAACAGTTTTATTAGTATTTCTGTAGCCTTAAAACACTAGAAAAGAAATTGGATTCCTGAATATGCATGTAAATTAAAGTTATCAAAACAAATAGCTTATAAACACAAGTTGAGCTTCTGAAATTCATTTTCTAGTGGAGGTCTTTGGTATTAAAAATATGTTAATCTACAAAGATTTATTCTTTTTTGTAGCAAAGATGAAAACTAATTCTGGACAGCACCCAAAAAGCATCAGCTCTTGAAAAACAAAGTTTCAGACAAAGCATATTTTCTCACTGCATAGCAACAGTCCTTTTGCCAACTCTGTAATAGTTTCTTCATGGTTAGGGCCAGAGACACTATTTCTTGGTCACAGCACTTTAGAAACGCATTGGTCCAACAGTGAGCAGAATCCAATCAAATGTATTAAGACAGATTTAAAGACACTTCCAAGATGCAGTAACTATTTTGCACAGACAACTAATAAGCAACTAATAGCAGTCAATGAATAATTGGTAACAATATCTTCAGCAATTAGAAGGACACTGCCCATAAGCCAAAGGATATATTCTGCTATTTTTAATATTAACATTCCACTTCAAAAACAAAAATAATGCTAAAAATATTAGCCTTAAGATCCTGCAAATGCCATTCCTGAAGTAGGAGGGGCCTGCATTAATACATCCTCAGAGCACACAGTTCTCTGTTGGTAACCTGTTGGAACTGACAGCCAGCTGGATGAGGCTCTCCGTGATTCAAACTGGAATTTCTTGGTGCGGGCAGGGTAAATGCAAGGCTTCCAGTGGGAACCTGACACACTGTGTATGTGCCATGCACATAGTCTGGGCACACACGGTAAATCTGACCTTTTCCACACATTAAACATGCTCTGCATACAGAGATCAACTGTGTACCACATTTTCAACAAACTCTTTCCACACACCATGCAGTTTCTCAGCATGTGCACTGCAGAAAATCTGGGATTTCCAGCAGGCAGCAGCGCCAGGGAAGCTCAGCACAGCAGTTCCCATTGGACTGCCACGCATCCAGTAATATTAGACAAATAGTAAATCCACTCAGGCAAAAAACAGCAGCCTAAGGAGAGTCCAAGGGAAGATGAATGTGCAAACATCTAGAAGGGAGTTCGAAAGTGCTAACAATTCTCCAAAGGAACTATCTATTAGACTAGTTTCACGTTCACCTCCTGCCCTGATGCATTTATGCACTTTTTATGCTTCTCTGACAAAGTACTTGGGAGCAGCTGCTTGCTCAGTTACATACCTAGTGGATGAAGCTCCTCAAAAGACAGCGTGTTCCTTAAATATGTTATAGCCTACTACTTAGCATTGAAATCCAAAAATAAAAGCTCTGGATCTAATTTTCTTAGCATCAGAAGGTTCATAGCCATATAAGCAATTTGTCAGGGGGGTGCTCTAATCATCCCAGACAGCCTGAGATAGCATGAACCAGCTTTCCCGAAATTATATCATTGTATGGAGAAGATTGAGATTCAGTGGGGTACAAAAATACCAGAAAGGGAGGAGAATTCACCTGGGAAGGACGACTCCATTACATATTTCCAAGCTAATTACGCATTTTGTTCAGAGAACATCTTTCTTTACATGTTGTCTCTTTGATCCTACAGTCATGAGCCCAAGGCCAGGTAATAAAGCAATACATTCCAAATTTGAAGATATAAATAGTTGAGTGCTACAAAAATATATATACAAAAACACCCCAAAGCCAAAGCAACCTGTAAATGCTTTAGAGCTTTGCTGAATAGTTTTGTCATCTACCTTCTAGACTACGTTTTACTACACCACAAAAAGACTAGATGTAGTTTACAGCAAACAATGCTACATTTATTTCCATCTCTTGAGTTTCACATCAGTATATCATAATCTTACCTTTTAGAAGTCTCAGCATTATAATTGTATAACTTAATAGTTTAGTTGCACAAAATCTTTTCCCAGAATGACACTACTCAGCTGGACCAATTTTTAACACAACACCTGCATGTTAGGTGTCTGATCCTTCCTTCATGTTAGTATACTGTATATTAACTCACTTTATGTCAGATCCATAACTCAGCATTCATAGCAGCATGAGAGGAAAATCTCATAGGAGAGGTCATTAAAGTTAATTTGCGATTTCTTCTTATTATGCTAATATGGATCTTGTTTGTTTAAAAAAACAACTATTACCTATTTTCCAATTTTCATAAAGAAAATGGGACTGGAAAGAAACTGAAGCCCTCCAGTCCATATTGTAACATCAGCGTAGCACCAACCCTATTGCTTACTGATGGCTTCCCACCCACTCCCAAGAACATCTTGTAATGGTAGAGTCACAGATCCCACAGTAATTTACTCCATTGATTGACCATCCTTAGGTTCTTAGACTTCCAGTCCTTCACCTAAACTAAATTTTTTTTAAGGGTCTGAGAATCCCCAAACACTGTTATCTGCCAGGACAGCAGATCTTGACAATACCTCAGTGTAACCAAGAATAAAGAAAACTCAGGGGAAAACTAAAGAAAAGAAAGGAAAAAAATGTTGACCTGGAGAGAGGAGGGGGAAAACAACAACAACAACCACAAAAAACTAGTACTCATTAAATATTTACTGCAGATTTGCTGATTTCTGGACACATCTAGACATGCCAGGATCTTGTTTTTCTTTGTTGTGCATCTTACTCCTTTGTTCCTCACAAATTCACCACTAACACATTATGTGATCATGACTTCTGTCAAACAATTATAACTAGCATTCTAAAAGCACTCTGAACTTATCAAGTCCAAGAATTTATACAGACATAAAATTACAATTTACCATTTCCCTTCATATCCCTCTCTTCTCCTCCCCACCACACATGGGGGGAAAAAAAAATAAGGTTTTTCAAAATTTCATATAGAATTCTGTGAAAGAAACTTTTTTTAAAAAAAAATAAATATTCCACTCATTCCTCTCCCAATTAGCAGTTCATCCAATTCAAGTGAAGTTGCACTGAGCTTCCGCATGAATCACTCTCTCAAAAGATACCGTTCCCTAGATAGGTCTTCAATTATATTTTTAAATGAGGTATCTCTGGCTCCAGTTAATTCCATATTTAGCAATTAGAACTCAGATACATACCAAAAGTACATGTGCCTCACTTCATTTTTATTATTGCTTCCTATATCAAAAAGTAAGTAACTGAAACACTGAAATACAAGTTCACTGATAGAACTTAAAAATCATGTTCAAAAGCAGAGATTTGTGAAGTGAAATGCCCACCTTCAAATGCAGTTATGAGATCCTAACTCTGATTTTTCCTCATAAAACAGAAAATTATTACAGGGTCTCAGACTCTAAATACTCCCCTCTCTCCTCTAAATCTAAATAAACTCTTTCTGTGCTCCTTCAGAGCTATAAATGTACTCCTCTTTGCCCTCTTAAACCCGTCCCCAAGCGTGCCTTGTTATTAAAGTATACACCTTATTCCTACATTGCCCTACAAACAAGTTTTCATTCAGAAATGTTTAGGATCTTGCAAGTTTAGGCAACTTTTACAGACCCAGCGCGATCCATGTTCTCACGGACATCTCAAAAAGTTATCTTGCAACTGTCAATTCTACAAGCTTCCTCAGAAGACACAGAGGATTACTGGTCCAGGACTGCATTACTTAAATTTCCTTAGAAAACAGAGTAGGACTGAACTATATTAAAGGGGCTGTGCAGAGAGGCTTTTATACCAGTGACTGAGCTGTACCTGTTACAGTGGAAGTGCGCATTTCAGTTTAACAACTGGTATTTATGACTCTGGAAATACCATTAGCTACTATGGTGATGCAAATTGATTTCACAGTCGTTCAAACAAATTTTTAACTCCATAGGATTTTGTACATGACTGTAGGCATCTATTTACAATCTCCCCTCCCACAGCTATTTAAACAACTGTACATGGTAATTTAGCAGCAGAAAGTACCAAAACCAAGAAAGGTCAGTGTTTTTATGTTTATTTAAGTCCTTCTGGTTTGCAATTAAGGTTGCTAGCTTTTTGTTATTCTTGAGAGTTCAGCCAGAGATGTCCAAAATGAGATTGAAGGACAGTGTACAAAGATTTTTTTTAGTGGTAGTAGCTCCTCTGCTCTTTTCATACACCTGCATTTTATTGTCAGCAAACGATATCATTTATTCAAATAGATTGCATGAGCAATTTCTTATGCATCTCATGAGTACATAATGCACCCAGAAAACACACACAGCAGTTGGTGTATGCTTACATGAAAAAATCTACCAAAAAAAAGTAAACCATTTCCCTTCACATCTTAATTGTATGTTCTCACAACCTATGCAATTTTCATGCCTCAATGGCCATCTTTGAAAGCACAGAACACAACAGCTATTGAGACACCTTTCAAACCAGACTTTCTGTATCATTCGCATTAGTCTTTGAATTTCCTTTTTCAGCCTCTTTTTCTGATGTCTTCCATTTTTTGTTTTCTGCTTGCCTGTCCACATAAAGAAAAGCAGATAGTTCTTCATAGCTACTGTGAAGCCTTTTTAATGTCTTTTGACTTGATCGCCCCTTCTAGGGAAATACAAAATAATTCCTATTTAAAAACTAATTGCTTCCAGCACTCAAAAATTTCAAAAATATGAAGCCAGAGGGAAACAGTATTTTTGACAGACCGTAGCCAGAATTAAGATAAAAGTTCAAAAAGTAGTTTAGAGACAAAAAATTCCAGCGATTTTCATAAAGACTGAGAATTCCAGATCCATTTTCAATAGTTACTCAGAAGAATTTAAAAATTCTATATGAATTCTCAAAATTAAGCTGGGCCAAGTAGTTAGTCTTTTGAGTAAGTACCAGCGCTTTAACTCTGGAGTCGTAGGAAAGAACAATAGTGAGCACACAACAGTTGTATGGTGTACGGTATATTCTCACAGCTCATGTGACTAGGTTTGGAGGTTGAGAGAACAGGGTGAAGCCAAAAATGTCTTTTGAAAACCCAGGACACATCTCTCCTGTCTAGTCTATATGCATCATCACCTTTAGATACTTAAAATACTTCCGTGAATGATACAGATGATGGCTCATTGCATACCAGCTGATTAGTATTATCAGCTTCTAGTCCAATTCTGAGTGCATTATTTTTGACCTAAGAGGAACTAAATAGCCCAGATTGATTTTATTGCAAACATCAGCTTCTTTCCCTATGGAATAATACAGTTCAAATCAACTGAAATAATACAGGAGCTCTCTAGTTTACTGGAATGAGCCTAATGAACAAACCATTTTCAGCAAAATATCTTCAAAATAAAAAATCAAGGAATGACTTAAGATTAAATTTAAATTCTGTAAGATAAATTAAGAATATTATCTTCCCTTCTTTTCCCCTCCATCTCTTCTAGGAATGCATGTAGGCTGAAAATACCATGCAGACTTTGAAGTTAAAAAAAATAATAATAATAATAAAAGAGACTGAATGAGTAGGTTTAATATTTAAATTTGTATATTAACTCAAAGATTTTGAGGTTATTTTAGATAAAAAATTCCTTTGTAGTTACAGATATGTATATAGACAAAAAATAAATATGCCTACCATTCATGTTCTATGGTAATAATCTGCATGTATTAAATCGGGAGGCACGCCATCCAGTCTAGAACTAAGTGACCAACCACACTGGTCATTCTCTTTTCATGACAAACAGCTACTTTTGTTAGACCCTCGTCCTCTAGAGCTTCTGGCCATTGCCAGTGAGAAGCTTGTGAGCTAGATCTAATACAAATTAAAATCATTTGCAGTACTTATTTGTTGCAACGTATTATGAGACCCCTTCAACAGTGGCTTGTTAACAGAGGGTGCTTTAATCATGGCCCAAATATCTGTCTTGACAAAGGTGAAAAGGATCTAAAGATTTTGGAATCAGATCATCAAAACTGTAAAACAAACAAAAAACAAACAAACAAAAGGTATCAGACAAAAAGGTCTTCATCCAAAACATTAACATATAAAAGCTAACTACCTGGTCTTCATGCAAATAGTTTAACCAATTGTTACAGGAATAACTACACATCCACCAAGATAGTGATCTATGTGCACACACCAACTGCACAGCAAACATGGACAAAGAAGGCACATAGAGGTGCACCAATAATATTATTTGATTAACACTATAGCAAAAAGGCCACTATTAGGATCAGGACCTCATTGTCCTCACTGGATGAATTTTATTTTTTTTATTATGCATGAGGGATGGTCCCTGTATTGGGAATTAAACAGTGTCAAATTTATTCTGGAATGATTATGTCTCCGTCCAGAAAATGCTAAAATATTGCAAGCTTTCAATCCTGTTTTTCTAAACACGTACCACATGCTAAACTTCCTGCATCCCTACTTTTAATTAGGACAGTTCAGTAAAAAGCAGCTCATAGGACAAGCAAAGAGAAATGGAAAACAGAACTCTGTTTTCCCCGCTGCCCTACAAAATTGACGTATTCCTGAAAGTATCATCCAGTTACAGCATCAGTATACACTGGAAAGGTTTCCTGGGAAAAAACAAGTCATGCATAAGCACAGTTTTCAAGGACAGCTTTTTACTGCAAGCGAACAAAACTTCAAAGCCAACTCGCAGTCTTAGTGTAAGGTTGGCTCTCCCTGCCTTTTCAGGAATGATTGACATATTTTCTCATGTGACAGTCAGCTCTGTTTGGTACTATTGTTTCAGTTTCTGTTAGTTCAGACTGACAACTCTGCAGCAGTTTATTCTGCCTATCTTCCCAACAGAAAGGCTGATTAATTATTTTTAAATAGCTGCTTGAAATTTTTGTAAAAGTCCAAACCAACAAAATCTAAAGGCAAACAACTGGAACAAACTGCATCCTGCAAAGGCACTTCTATTCTCTGGCCATGACTTTCTGTTATCCAGTATGGGAACATGGTCCTAAGCTGACATACAAGAGACTGAGCTAACTAAACTGCCACAGTAGTCTCTTTCTGTTGCCAACTCATATCTAAAAGCTGAGGAAAAGATAAACTCCCAGTGACAGCTCTGAAATAAGTCAATGTGTGACAGTAATCACTTCTGTTCTGTCAAGTCAGGTTTCAAGAAAGAGAACGGTTTTTTAGGCTATGTACCTACATTGTCAAGCAGTAAGAACAACAGCACAAAGTTATACATTGCTAGTTCCTCAGAAATAAAGGCTATGGGCTTTCACAGGAGAGGACAGTCAAGTACCTGAAATCAGGGCATTCCTGGTAGATTGTGAGGAAATTCAAGAGATAATGGCTGGCTCAGAGGGGCTATAAAATGGTTAGATGAAGCAATAGAAGAGCCCATGTCTGTACAAGACAGGTTTGTGGAGTTATTGCAGGATGATGGAGCCAGACAACGAATAGCAACTAATGCAAAAAAAAAAAAAAGAGAGAAGGAATCAAATTACAAGATGAGAACAAGAGGGCTTCAAGTTGACTACTAGGATGTGATAAGAATCAAAGCAAGTACCGGTACACGTGTAATCTCAGTGCTATCTGCTGGAGTAAGAGACAGATGAGCAGTAGCATCTATGACAGAAAAATGATGGTTCAGAGCCATATCACATCAGGGAACAAAGACTAAATATATGGGAGAGAGTGACCAACAAATATCCCCACCTCTAATCAGAGAAAAGCTCCTCCTCTTTCTGTCACAGAGCTCTTCCCCTGACAACTCACAAGAGCAGGCAATCAGAAGTCAGAGACTGGAAAGCTTTTAAGAACTTCTGGAGTGCAAACATCACTGACAGAAAAAGGGCATTTCCTTTCTCCAAACTGTCCAAAGCTGAAGATCAGTCTGTCCTTTTCCTTCACAACAGGAGCACAGCATCCAGTGGTACTGAAAGAAGCTGTTCTGAAACCCAGAAACAAGAATGTGAAAACTGTAGCCTATAAAGGCCTTACAGCAGAATACTTGAGAATGAAAAATTAAAGGGAGTAAAAGTAGAAGTGAGAGAACAGCAAAGATACAGAAAGAAAGGAATTGCGTGCTGCTAGGGAAAATCAGAGTAACACAAGAGCTAAAGATGGAAGATAGCATGAGATAGTCAAACAGAACATCTGTAGGCAAGTAATGTCTGAGCCTCTTCTCCAGAATCCACGAAGAATTCAAAAAAGTAAAACATACAATCAGATGATGAGCTAACATGAAAGGCCTTACCCCTGACAGTGACAAGAAGGTTTAGATAACTACTGTACATAAAACCATGAAACTAACTGAGGGCTACACACAACGAAGAGAGGCTGCAATGCTCAGGATGCATCCAAGACATCAGAGAGGTTAGCCAAGAAAACTGAGCATATTGATGACTGAAATAGGTGGCCATGTTACCTGACTGGTAGTGTCAGCTATGTCTGTGTGTGTCAACAGAGCCAGGCACGGCCCCATGATCAGTTATACTCTTTAATTGTTAGATTGTTTTCTGTTCAGACAGAAAAAAAGTAGACACTAGTCTGGATGAGGTCACACTGCTTTGTAAACAAAGGGAGTTTAGGCTGGGAGTTCAGACACAAGCCATGCCCTACTCTGTGCCCACAGGCCAGAGAAGAGGCCTCAACTAGCTTTAATGCTCAGCCTAAACGCAGTGTAAAGAGACTGGTTACGTGACTGTAAAGGTAGAGTCATGCCTGGACTCAATCTGAGGTAACAGTAAACATCTGGGACAGAAGAAATGCTTAAACAGATAGATAAGGGATAAGATAATGACAGTGAAGAAGGAGCAGACAAGCTACTGAATGAGGAAGTCTGTGAAATTTGAAGGCAGGTGGCAAGAGGACTGAATTCATCAGAAAGGGAGTGCTATGACAAGAAAGAGAAAATAGGATACTTAAAATACAAAACTGGAGATTTGATGCAAAATCACATACAAATGGTTTAGAGAAGATGGATGAAATTAAAGTAACCGATGAAGTGGAAGCTGATAGAAAATGTTAGGCACTACATGGGTAGGCCAATGATGTCTATTAGAGAAGAGCTGAAGGGAGACAGAGTCAACAGGGTCGAGGGACAAAACAGACCTGGGAATCTGAATGACCCCAGAACATGAGGTGTGCATGGTGAGAACCAAGGAAGAGGAAAGGGCATTCAAGCCTGTTTCCAGGAAGAAGGGATGCAAGAGCATTTGGAGGGTGAGCAAGGTAGGGCACAGTGCCAAGCGGGCCGTGTCAGAGGAGCTGACATTTGAGTATTAAGCAGAGTGGGTATATTGGTATAGTCACAGGTAACGTTTCATTCAGTTTCAGAAGTGAGCAGGGCATGCATTTCAGCAGGTAAAATCTCTGGTTTGCCTAGCTCTGGATTTCACAACTTTCCACTCACTCACAGTCGCTTGGAGCCTGGAAAGATTCCTCAGGTCTCTCTGTTGTCAGATGGGCTGGCAGCAGGCCAGCATGTTTCAAGTGCTCCCCTAAGAGGCTGTGTTGTCTTGGCTTCTTCACTTTCCATTTAAAACCCAGCGGTTCCTGTTGCTTTGATTCCCATTTACCCTTAGCCACCACAATGTAGCTATCAGCCTTGCCATTTCTCATTTGTCACTTCACAAGCTGACAGATCGACTGCTACAACAGCAGGGATAATCCATATCCTTAGTGCAAAGTCTTAAAAGGTGGTTAAAAATTAACACAAAACTTTCTTCTCTGGGTTAAGCAAAAGTCACCAAGAACAAACCTTTCAGGTTGCGTGTCTTACAGATGAAAAGTGTTGGTTCCAGAGTAGTCAAATGATACCATGCCTATGGCTGCAAAGTTGATGTAAGAAATTTCT
Source organism: Chauna torquata (assembly GCA_013399475.1). Taxonomy (NCBI): domain Eukaryota; kingdom Metazoa; phylum Chordata; class Aves; order Anseriformes; family Anhimidae; genus Chauna; species Chauna torquata. The sequence goes on from VXAL01015105.1 coordinate 25,095, forward strand.
GCAATGTAAATTAGAACAGAGAACAAAGCCAGATGTAATACATAAAATTATTCCCTCCCCATGTCCCAGACCCTTCCAGATCTCACTAAGCCTCATGACTTCATAACATTCCAACAACTAAAGGAAATAGCAAGGCGTAGCCAGGACACGGGAACGAAGCATTTAAAGGACAGAAACACTGAGTCTCTCTTGCACAAGGAAAAGATTGCTGTCAAAGCATGGCTTTAGCTGCCCTTGCCACCTGCCCTCCCTCTTAGACTTTGAATTCACTCAGCAAATCTCTGAACACAGTGATGACTAAAGAGCAGGGTTCTCTGTACATTGGTTGAGTTTCCAGCAGTATCTGTGGATATTTATACGTCTTTGCCATGGTTTTACTTCTGAACTCCTCTGTTGAGCACCGTGTTTGCTACATAACTAACAGGAGCAAAATATGTCACCTCACTGGATGAAGCAGAGCACGGTCTCTGACCTAGAGCATAAACGTACTTAAAACACATCTCAGTAAAAGGTGGATCTTGCCAGCAGCTACCAGGTGATGACAGTAACCTCCAGCCCTGCAAGCTTCACACCTGAGCCAAAGGTCTCCTCCCGAACTCAGGCGGCTCAGGGTATGCTCTAGCACAGCATTCACAAATACTGTATGTCTGCACCACGCCTCACCTGTGACTCTGATGCTTTTAACCTCACCTCGCCATAATTTTATGATGAGAAGCCAATTCTAGTAGTTCGTACAGCACAGGTTCTCAGACATTGGTGCACAGACACGACAAAGCTAAGGCGCAATGTTTAATATTGTCTTGGAGGAAAAAAAAAAAAAGACTGCTGCAAGTAGCAAGTAGCTAAATGAAATAGCCTAAAGGAGCTCAAAACAAGACTGCGGTGTAGTAACCTGAGTAGGCTCCGTTTTCTAAATTCTCGAGTCTCACGCTTAAGACGAGGGGAGGAAGAACCGCCGAGGCATTTAAACCACACGGCTGACGGGGCCGGGGCGCCCAGAGCACCGCGACGTTGACGGCGGCGCAGAGGGAGCCGGCCACGGCCGCCCGGCTCTCGCTGGCGTCGCCCAGCACCTCACCGCCGCGTCCCGGTTTCCGCAGCGCGGTCAGAGCACACGGACAGCAACTTGCACGGGCATTCCCCACTGCGCGCAGCCCTGCTGTGATCCGGGACGGGTCTGCAACCACCACACCGCTTCAGCGGAACAGCAATAACCCGATCGGCTGGCCGCAGCCCGCCTGCCTGCCCTCACGTCCCGCCCGGGCGCCCGCCGCCACCCGGCGCCTCGCAGGTGGGAAAAGCCCCGGGGACGGCGCTGCCACGGGTGACCGCGTCCTGCCGGGACACCCGAGGCGGCCCTCACGGCCCCGGCCCGGAGCGGTGCGTGGGCGCTGCCCGCGGG
>VXAL01015105.1:26746-42519 GCA_013399475.1 Chauna torquata
GCTTACCCCGGCACGGGAGGCGGCAGCGCTGTCCCCACGCCGCGGGGGCTTCTGCAGTACCGGGCGGGCGGCGGCGGTGCCCGGCCGGCGAGCGCCTCTCCGTCCGCGGGAGCGGCCGGGCTGGGGCTCGGGCGCGGAGGGAGCAGCCTAGGCGGGCAGCGGCACTCGGCTGCTGAGGGGCCGGGGATGTGCCGCTACCTGCCGGGAGGTGCGCGGCCGCCATGCCTTCGCTGCCGTACGGAAAACGGGAACTAAAGGGCGTTTTTTAGAAAAATGAAGATTTAGTCACTTGATTTTCCTATAACAGCTTTATTTCCTACTCTAGCGTCTTAAGAGAGTCGGTGAGTTAATTGGTGCTTAATAAAATACCTTTAGGGATACTGCGCTTAAATCGCTTCTGTGTACCTACAGCACTTAGTAAGTCGGATCCTTTCTCAGGGAAGGAAAACCTGTCACTGTACTTTTATTAAACCAGCTCCACCAAACATGCATTTGCAGCACTCACGAGGAACAGATGAGAGCAAAACTTCCTTCAAGAAGGAAATTGGTGTACAGATAGGAGTAGCCTACAGGAGATGCAAGATACAGTTAAGCATAATCTTCAACAATCACAAGTAAATTGCATTTTGATGATAGCAAGCAGACAGAAATATTATAGAAATTGTACCGTTTAAGTATAATACAGACTATTGGAGATAAAAAGCGTAAGTTGCAAATGATTACAGTTGGTTTTGTTTTGGTTGTGCAGTGTCCCAAAGAAAAAAAAGCTAAAAATGTTAGAAATAAAGTTTGAAGAAAACGCAGCCTTAAAAGGAAGGTAGTGAAAAGATACAGAACTACCTGAATATTCAACAGGGGTGGGGGGCACACACATTTACATGGGTGATGATTACTTGCATGAGAAATTGCTTTTATTTACTTAAAAGAAAAAAAAAACTTTAGAACAGTCTCTAGAAGAGAGTTGACTGAATAGGTTTTCAAATCAATAATTATTTTCTGACAAAAGCTTAATAATGCTTTTGTACTTTGATCTGAATTGCCTGACCCAGGAATAGCCCTCTCCCTTGGCATTTTAGGGTGAAGTTAGGAGGATTTAGCTTTTTTTTTTTAATTCGCAGTTTGTAGTTCTTATACACAAGCTTCCACATATTGAATACCAAAGTGATTTTACAAACTGTAGTATTTTATGGGAAGCCACAGCCTAGAAGTAAAAGGGACTCGGAGCTTAAGGATAAGAGACTTCTAACTTATACGATCTGACAGCCTGTATTTCACACACTGCAAAGAAAACTGAGTACAACGCAGCCTTGACTCCAGTAACCTGGCTCAGGATAAAATAGATATTCCAAAGAGATTGTCTTAAAGATAGCAAGCCAGCATGCTGCTTTCCTTGCTTATGGGCTGGCTTTCATTGTTAAGCACTTGCCTCTACATAGGGATGCAACCATCTTCCAACTCCACACAATTGTTGCTAGGCTTTTCATCATTGTACAGAACAGCTCTTGAGAAACCAGTCCTGCTCTAGAGCTCTGCTATCTGGTCAGCTCTTCACCCTAGCTAGGCCTATTACCTAGAAAATACCTTCTATTTCTGTAGCAAGGCCAAGCCTTAGCTTGCTCCTGTGAGCAACATACCTCTTTCTTTTGTACTGGAGGGTAATTTTCTTTCTGCAGCCTAAGCAAGTCAGCCTTCCTTGCTCTTAGAATTGCAGTCCTCTTTTTCATCCCTTTTATCTCTTGCAGCTGGTATGTTGACAGCTGCTTGTTATTTGTTAATCAAGGTAACCCTCTCTTTGCTGAACTATGTAAGCTTCATACTTTCTGTCTGTGAATAAGGGTCAGAGGACCCCAGGAAAGTTGATGACTAGAACAGTGATAATTCAGTCTATTCCTGCCTTCACCGGGAAACCTTTGGAAAAAATGCACATTGGGGTAGATAACTTCTCTTCATATACCTTCACCTCATCATACCTCCCCCCACCCCCTAGAATATTTGGGCAACTTTAATTGGAAACTAGCTACAGCAGCTGCCAAGAAGCACAAACAATGGACGTTAGCATTTGGGAGTTAGCTTTACAGACCTTACCAAAGAAGGAAGTCTTCACTGCCAAACTGTTAAAGAACAAATAGTTTTTTCACATCTTCGCTGTTGAATCACTTTAGACATTGGTTTGTTTCTGTGGCTGATCTTCGTCACATACAGCAAGCTTCCTAAATCAGGGCCCAAACTCTGCCTTCCTTGCTGACTATGCCTTCACACACTGTGATCACTACACAAGTTCAGCATATGTTTGGGGTGCGTATTAATTCCTGCTCAATATCTTCCCTTGCTTTGGCTTCCATAGCTGAAGGCAAAAACATAAGGCTGTATCTGGATGCCTGCAGCCACCGTGGAGCACAGCAGAGCAGGATAGTGGCCTTTGGGCATCCACTGATAAATTACTTCTCCAGTAGTAGCTCTTGGAGTGAATGCTTACCCTGGGGATCAGATGAGCAGCTGCAGAGAACTGCACAGAACTAGTAGCTGTCACTTTTTCTTCAAGCAGCTAAAAGGCATTTTTGATACACACCACAGTTAGGAACCTGGAACTGTGGTCTACAATGATTTATTTTTTTATGGTGAATGAACAAAACTGCATTAAGGCCTTAAACCTACCAGCTTGCACTTTGCCTCTTCAGGAGAAAGGCAGGAATAAAAACACTTGCATTACTTACATATAAGCCAGGAACTACTCTGCTTCTGTCCCCTGTAGAAGCCGTTGACTGTCTGGAATGCTGTTGCACAGTTGCCTACGGAGGTGCAACCGCCGCTTTTGGTAAAACTGCAGTTTCTCTGCTCAAGCTAATGAAACTAAACCTATAGACATACACAGTCTTTGGCCAAGCCTACATATCTGAAAGTCAGCTGACGAAGAAATATGAGTCTTCGGGCACTTATCTTTTGGACTGTCACATGCTTTCAACCTACTTTTTGTGTGAAAACTGGAAAGAAAAGGAGGAATAATAAGTGTTCTTCAACTAAGAATTAGAAGTAGCACTGAGGCTTAGAAGCACCATTAGACTGAACAATAATTCAAAAGAATTAAAATGCATTCCCATGAAACACAGGTGAGAAGTAGTAGCTTTTATATTTTAAACAGTGAAAAGACAAGCCCGAAGAATGTCTGCTATTTTATATACTCACTCTCCATGTAGTACAAAAAGTTTTGTATCACCAACATGAAATAACATATCTTTGCTACATCCCAGTAATACTTGTTATTGCAGAAAACTTCAGCATATAGAGCATAGATAAAAGCTAAGAAAAGCCTTTCTGATTTTATAGGTCCCTGTTGGAAACCAAGCAGTTTTCATATTTGATCAATATGCTAGGCCTGATCACAGATGCAGAGAGGTAAGTTAAGATATTCAAAGCTAAGAACAGATCCAAAAGCTGTGGCTGTATCAGACCTTACATACAGACAGTAGGCATGTGGCCCTCACTCATTTCAGTTGGTAACTTACACGGTAGCTCTAATGTCCCAGACTTCAGCTGACAGCTGCTCCCATAGTCCAGCAAAGCAGCCCAGATTTTTTATAGGAGAGAGAACAGATTTGGTGGCTTTGTGCTAAAATGGGAAAAGATGCTTTTAGGAATGAGTGAAATAAAACTTTGATCCTGTAAGGAGGAACAGGCAAAGACCCAAATTATGAAGTTCTACAATCAAGGAACTAAGCTAGATCTAACAGTTTCTTTGAAGGAATCATTAAAGAGTTGAAAGCAACAAAACAACAACAACATATGGAACAGAAGCATATAACCCAACAGGAATCAGTACTATCAATTAATTTTGAACCATTGTCAGTGATGAGTGGAATGAAGTAGGCAAAGACTGAGCTACCCAGGGGGTGATAGGTGGTCTTTCGTGAGACTGCATAGCTTGCAGATCCATTCTTTATATTTTGCCACCTCTGTGAATAAAAGAGAAACAAATATATTACAAATCTTATTTAAATAAAAGAGGGCAAGTGAAGAAATCCCCTGAACAAGTGTGTAATGTCAGAAGTTTCATTATCAACATAATTGCATGCGTTAGAGCAGTAGCTGGTCTCACAAGTTTAATTCTTGATGGATATGCTTTTCATTTGCAAATTAGCAGATGAGTTTACCAAATGTTTTGATTGGAGTGGCCAGAAAATTTATCTAATGTGATCATTTTGGAGATTCACCACCTTCTTACAATGTTCACTTGTATCATCAGTTTGATCGTCAGTGGTGGGAATTCTTGAAATGAAATGCTGCATTCTATTTTCACAGAGAATTACTTTAAACAATTCATTAACCTGGCTAACCTTTGTTGTCAAACAAAGGCAACAATTCTCAGAGGGGTATTTTTCTTCAATGAGGCCAAGGGAGAAAAATTCATCTAAAAGCAGAAGGAACTTAAAGTGTCAAAATTTTTAAGTCTGTGGATGAGGAATCTGATCCCTTGAGGAATGAGGTTGTGGGTGACAGGAGGAGGGAGACTTGCAGAAGTAATAAAGAAATGAACTATATAAATTCCATGCTTTGTTTCACTAACTCAATATACACTGTAGTGACAAAAACCTATTGCTTGTTTCCAGACTCGCATCTACACTTACTGCTTTATTTTACCAATCTTGTCTGTTTTGAATTTTTTAATCCGGGCTACCCTAGCCTCCCACATGAACTTCATACTTCTTTTCATCAAAACATCCATTGCTCTCCTCTTTCGGTTCTTGCTCTGCTCCTATACATCACCTCTCCCCTTTCTGACTGCAGTGCCTTTAAAGGTGTCAGTCACTCCGTTTGCAGTTCTGCCTACGGGTGCCAGCCCTTCTTTCTTATCATCCAGTCCTATATTCCTTCAAACATCTTTCCCCCAGGTTAGACTTGAGAAACCTTAAGACATATCAGTGGCAATTTGGTAGGTGTCCACACTTTGTTCCTGTGCTGTCCATTTTGTGTATGTTGTGGGCTATGAGTTCTTTCCAGTAATGATTGCAAGCACGCTAACTAGATTATCACGGTTTTGCCATTTCCTTCCTCAGCCCTAGGTTAATTACTTTATTCTTTCTGGTTAAAGATAATTTGTTAAGCTATACCCTGAGTAGGAGTGAGGCAGAGTTAGGCTGGTGGGAGCCTTCATCCACACCATGGATCAGGAACCCCAGCACTAAAACCTGCCTCAAGTCACCCCCTGATGCAACTGTCATTCCTCATCTACTTGGGCCTACAACCATCATAAATTAGAGCACCCACGAAAGAGCTGTATTTTAAGCCATGACTAGCACCTGAACAGCCAGAAGTCATGACAGTAAGTCCCATGTTCAGACATATTCAGAGTGCCTTGCGTGCCAGAGATGCTGCAGAGCCAGCAACAGGCTGATAGGAGAGGCTGAGAGAGCTCAGTCAGGTGAGGATACTGGTCTGGAATCACAGGGATGCCAGCAGTGGAGTGCTGCAGCTGCCTCTCAGAGCTAGTATTTATTTACCTGACATCAGTGAAACGGCTTCAACGTGAAGGATCAGGAACCCAAGCAATAACAGGTACTTCTGAACATGCACCCAGAAGTGGAAAAATAGTTTTAGTTTTCTCTCAGAAGAAGGAAAATTAATTAAATGGTCTTATACAGCAAAACAATAGCTTTAGTTACCAACTCACTAGATAAAATGCAGTGGCAGCTCCGCATCCTCATGGGCTTTGGGCAGGCTCTGGGCTGGCGTGGGCTGCACTCACTGGGAGGAGCAGGAGCCTGTGGGCGCCCATACCTGCCTGCCCAGCACTGGCAGGGGCAAGAGCTTTGAAGCTCTGTGTGTATATGGGGAGCTTAGCATCAGAAACTTGTGAGTTTTTTTTCCAGACTTTTTAACCTCCACTTTGCCTATCAATAATGCTTCGAACTGCATGTACAGGACACCTTCCCTGCTTCCTGCTTCACTGAAAACAGATGGGAAAAATTCATACAGGGTATTGCTGTTTTTCTCTTAGTAACTAGTACAAATTTAGTATATGCAAATTAATATTATAATTGCTGGCATTTATTTGGTGCCCTGTATAAATTTTAAACCTTCTTTTTTAGGATTTTGCTTACTTCTGTCAACCTTGGATTATTTTCATTAATCTCTTTAGTTTCCCTCATTAATTTTCTTCACTTCAACACTTGACTGATTATTATTAAATATCTGGCTGCTGCCAATGCCCATGACACATAATGGATAGTCAGCGTTTTTTATCAAAGCTATGTTTTCTCTTGGTTGTGGCATCACAATTTATTGTATACCTAATAAATTCTGCTTGATGGCTACCTAAGAAAAATTCATTTCTAAATCTTGATTAAATTTAATCTATAGCTGAAAGAAAAGACTTTAAAAAAAAGAAAAAAATTTAACACAGAACCTGATGCTGCAATGCACATTTCCTGGTTAGTGAAATTCCAAACTGGTCATCAAGTCCTGTATAACCCTAACCACTCCATTTTAAGACTGGGTTCTACCCTCTGTGCTCTCTTTCTGAGCTGGCCCCATGCACTAGCAATAACCAGCTTCCAGGTGTTACGGGAGTCATTTGTTATCTGGAAAAGTTTTGATTTATTATATGAATTGCTGAAAAACTGGAATTCATTGAACTAAGGCATCTTTGTGTTACAGTTAAAACCTCTTAAACAGAAAGGTGCACAGAATTTAGAATGCCTAGACTTGGATAATGGTTTACTGCTTTACCAAAAATACCCTGGGCACCGGTATTATATAGAATTAGTTACTTTGTAGCAACTAAGTAATCAGTTAGATTTGTAGGCTGGCTTTTTTTTTTTTNNNNTTTTTTTTTTTTTTTTTTTTTTCTGCACAGAGGTTAATTTTCTCACTGGAGTGGCAGCACAGGATGTATGGGCTAGATAAATCCAGAAAGCTTTAGTGTAATTATTCAGCCAAATGACAGAACAGTTGTGAAAGGAAATGCATTCAGCAGCCCAAAAGTGGCTGCAGTACTGCTTTGCGTACTAGTCTGAAGTCACTTGGACCTGTAGTTCCCAATTCAGTGAAGGCTCAGTTTACTTAGGGTGTCCCATAGGACAGGACTTGTATTTTCTTTCAGCAAGGAAAAACTTAAGGGGTCCTCCTGCAGCCTTCATGAGATTGTGTATTTATAAATATGCCTCAGAATTTCATATACCAGCTACAGTGCATCTCCAAGGCTCACAAGAATTTTAAAGGGATTTAAAAAAAAAAAAAAAAAGGTGTGTCTGTTTTCAGAACTGTGTTTGTGTTAGGTCCTTATCCTGTTCCCCCAAGATTCATTTATAGATGTCTATGCTATTTCAATTTGAAAAGGGAATAGATCAAATCATCAGGATAACAGTCCAACAACGTGCTTATAGATTGTTATCCTATGTTGTCAAGGCAGTTTCTTCCCTCTCAGAGAAAAGTGTATTAACGTTGTAGACAGCCAATAAAAATGAACATCTCATTTATTTTTAAAGGGAAAAAAATTGCATGCTCGGATTTTGAAATGAAAAACCCGTTGTCCTCACACAAATTCTGGAATGAAACCCTCCCCTCAACTAGAAAAAAAAAAATATTTTTTTCTGGAATATGTAAAAGTAGAGAAATAATAGCATAGCTATTGAGGAGTTTAGTTAAATGGTCTCATGATCTTGGCTTCATATTGTACCTGCCAATAAATTCAATCCTGTGTATATTGTATGCCATAAATTCAGAGAAATCCAATGGCAACGTTATTTCAATGTCTCAGTGGTTTACATGATATAATTTAAATGTTAGTGTAGTTACCAAATGCAAAGTCTTGATGCTGTTTAAAGTGCAGCCATATTTCTAAGATTATGGAAATCAATACTGTACATTATGGAGCAGGCATCTGAGTATAACACAGATATGTCTTTGGGTACTGCCATCAGCGGATTTTTATTTCATACAAGTAAAATCAAGGCATAAGCAAGCACATATTTGCTGAGTGCAACAGATGATTTTCTTGCTCTGAAGGCATGGCTTTTAGGGGGTCACATATAGAAAAATAACTGAATAACTACTGAAAAAAATAGAGATGGACAATAAACAAACAATACAAGTACAAATAATAATCCAAATCCAGTAATCAGAAGAGAGAGAGAGAGAGAGAGACCATAGGACCAGGCTTATTTTGGCATGGATTTCTTTTGGATACACAGAACATGACCTGTATATTATACCGTATCTTTCTGCAGCTGAACTTGTTACAGTGAGCCCCCGCTAATAAAACAATAGTAATTTTGCAAAACCTGGATTTATGTGCGTACCTCTTTCTTCTTTCCTTTGAGTCAAGAAGACTAAGACTTTGCAGTGGTGAACAGAGTAAAATCTAAACACTCCCAGAGACACAAGTCGAGAGTCCAGCTCTGCTGATAGTGAAGCTCATAGGAAGAGTGTGGCTGCTGCTGGGCTCTGCTGAAGTAGGATTGTACCCCTGCCTCAGCAACAACGAGCACCTTCGGTTTACTTTGTACTGTGTGTTATGGTCATTTGGCACTTTAGGGTGCATTACAAAATACAAAAATTTCACACTACCATATAATTCTTATTTTTTAAAAAAGAAGCCTGGACAAGATAACAGTTGTGATATAGATGGTGGGCTTAGTTCATCATGTTCATCATGTATGACCCAACTACTTGGTCAGCTTCACTGAACTTAGTGTAGGATCATTCCTAGAATATGGTGCAAGTGAACTTGTCGGTATCTGACCTAAAATCTTTCTGATAGAAACACTTCTCCTCCTGTCTGCAAGTACCAAACGTGAAAAAGAGCAAGTGGCATCAAAGAGCAGTTTATTCTCTCTCAGATTCTCTGCAACCAAATCTCCTCTTCATTTCTGAGCCAATAACTAAAAGTCCATGCCTACGCATAGTCTAGTCTATATTCTTGCATTAGGTGTAAATACAAGAATACTGATTTAGCAAATACCCACTTAATCACAATGCAGGTAATGATAAGGTTATCTGAGAGCTTATCCTGAGCTCAGTCAACAGTGCAGATAGTCCTACTGGGTCCTGGGCATCCCAGCAAGGACAAGTCAAGCATTTCAAGCCCATTTATCACAACAATTTCATAGTTATTCTGAAGTTCATTGCAAAGTAGTTCATTGGCCAAACAAGCTCTGGAGCTTATTAACATCATGTCACCAAGGAAGAAAAATAGATTAATTAAAATTAATAGCTCAGTGATCTGATTCATCTTTAGACTCTCAGAGATAATGTCCAATGTTCCTAATCTAGTTAGAAAGGCAGTAGATGTTAGCGGACAGAAAGAAGAAGGATTGATCTTGCCAAAAAAATAAGAAAATAAAAAAAAACACTGTCATAGTTTCTTGGACTGAAATCTCATACTTTCCTTATGCTGGTATAAGCTACAGAAAAAAAAAAAAGAGAGAATGTTGCCTTTATTCAATCCTGTTAAACACATTACAGTCCATGGAAAAAAAAATCAAGCAAGCTAAACCAAAGACAATGTTTGTAGTATCTTGATAGAATTACATAAAAGCATGTTTTGTATTATTAGAAGCCAAGATAATCAGGGAGGCAGCTTCATTTTGTTCGCTTCTCAGATAATGTTATTGTGTTGTTAAAAAAACCTCACTTTTCAAACAGTGGTTTTGAGACCTTGTTGCCTATAAGTTAACACAAATTGCTGTTTATTGACATACTAATTTAGCATCAAAGTTGATAAGATTTGTGTTCCATTGGGATATTAGTAGGAAATCAGAACTGTTCAGGAATGTTTCAGACATGTAAATTATGTAAAAACAAGAGTTGTTGTGAATAAGCAATGACAGAATGTATTCTTTGGCATTAAAATAACTTCAGAATGTACCCTGACATTTTAACTAGATAGTTTATGAATATAACTGCAGGTGGTCATAGAAACAATAGTGGATTGAAGAGAATAGGAAATTTCTGAGAATATTTTAGATGAAGACATTTATTTTTAGACTATTGTTTTACTTTTCTGGGGTCACTAGTTAAGGTAAAAATATGTTGGTTTGTGAACACTATTATAATTCTAAACAATGTTTTGAAAGATTCAGCTGGAATCTAAACCAGTTTGATTTACTTTCAAATAAAAAGGGCTGGAAACAAGAATGTTTTCAGTAGAAAATTCCCAAGCTTCTCCCGCAAATATTGGGAGACAAGTCAGCTCCTTGCTACTCTCAGATTTATTATTCCTGAGTAGAGCTGGTACAAAGAATTTCCAAAAGTCTGCCTGACATTAGAAACAACCCATTCAGAACATGGAGCAATGTTCCCCTTCCTATCATGTACATAATCCTGAGTATCTACCCCACTGCTTTTACAGTCTATTTGATTTGTAATCAATCTAAAACGGAAAACACTGGAACATCTAGCAAGCTTTGATTAGCTACATGCATTCTCTATTCAAATAAAATCATGACACTCATTTGCTTTTAAGTTATGAACATCTGTGTCACCTTTCTCCTCCTTTCAGAAATCCTTAGTAGCTGTCTTGAATTTAATTAACGAAAAGCTTTTATAGAGTACATCTGAGATCTTTAAAAAATAACTTTTAAGAAAGATGTCAGATAGTGAAATACTTGATAACACATATAGCACTCTTGAGGCCTGTTCTGTCAATATTTGACTCCTGTTGCTCTAATGCTCCTAATCAGAAACACACTGCCTGGGTCTATGGCAAAAACTAGTTGAGAATCTTGACTGTGAAGTTTGGCTATATAATGTAAACAAGATGCAAAAAATATTTAATGGGCTAGTTAAGCAAAGGTTAACGTCCTCCAGATGAAATCACCAGATTCTTCCTGTTTTATGCTCCTCTGGTTCTCCTGAAATGCCCGCCTGACAATTTGTGCATAACAAGAGGAGCAGTCAGAGAAATCAAGTTGTCTGTTAAGTGCAAGAAACATTTAAACCAGACTTTTAAAAATTACCCAGTGGTTTATGGCTTGAAAGCCTAATTTGCAACATCTTTGACTTCATCTTGAAAAATCCTAAGAATTTCCAGTTCTAGTTGAAATCTGTGGGAGCTGCACGCACGTTTGTTATGTGTTTAATTTGGACTGTTTCACCAGATTCCAGCTGTGTCACAATGTTTTTTCCATTATTTTAAAAGAAGTAAGGTCAGATGACATCACACACTTGGAATATTATACTGTGGTGCACTAACAACATAATCTGTATTCACTTCTCAAAAAATAGGCATTGCCATCAAAAGTGCAGTAATAATATAGGTTGCTTAATAGATACACAGTCATTAATGTTCTTGAGAGGAAATCCAAGTGTTTTCTCTTTGTCCTTCTTTCTACAGCACAAGAACAAGTGCTATTGTACAGCGTACCTACAGATGCTAAGTGAATAAGGAATTTTTGCGCGAATATTTCTGATTTTATATTGCTGCTCACTGACTTAGTAGGCTTAAGTAGTAGCAAACCTATTGCTTTGCTGTAGAGGAAATGAAACTGCCTTATTCTCTTGTTTTTTTAGTATCCGTACCTGGATACAGTGGGTTCAGTCTGTATGTCTCTAAAATCATCTTCATGATCAGCACTGCCCACATATGTTAGGTACATACAAATTAGTTTGAAGAATCCATCCCTTAACAAAATTTCTTATCTTTTCTGCATTCAAACCCTCAGCTGTACCTTAGTTTCGCACCTAGCTGGCACTCCAGTGCTGAGTATGGTCTCTTCACTTTTAGGGTAGAAATGCAGTCTCGGCTGTCTTTCAATCCATTTGAATTTAAGCACCAGTTCCTTAATCTTTCCCGTGTTCAGTCAGTCTTTTTCCTCATCAGACCTTGTCTGGTCCCTAGTTGTTGATCCAGGGCTTCTTTTTATGCCTTCTAAAAGTCCTCCAAATCAGGAACTCTTCAAAAAAGATTGCCACCAATGCTGCATCCTGCATGTCATTCTAAGCATTTTTCTTCATTTAACTTATGCACCCTCCCAGGTAGAGATCTCCTGGTTCCTCTTGTGCTTTTTATGTAGCTTTTTCTGATCAAGGTCCAAGCTGGTCTTTTCTAGAAAGTTTCCCTGGCAAGTAGTCATTCTTGTACCGGCATAACAAAGGTCCACCTGGAACTGTCCTTTTTTTTTTGCTCTGAAGTCACATGAAATCCAAGAACAGGTAGGAAAAAGGCAGGATGCTTATCAGCTGTCTGCAAAGGCCCAGTTTGTGTGGGCTGGCTCTCTGCCAGTAAACTAGTGAAATATAGTTAGACCATCACAAAAAATAAATAAATAAAAATTTTAAAAATCACCTATTGTCTCTTTAATATGAGTATACCTTGCCTTAACTATTGAATGTGAAAAAGCTTGTCAGGCTTGCAGACAAAACCTTGCTATTTTTCCTTAAAGGATTCAATCAGTAAATAAAGAAGGGAGGAATATTTCTCAGTAGAGCATACAAAATTTTGTTAATTTGTTTTACATTTATTCTTCCATAAAACTTGTCTGTTCTTTTGTAATATTTTTAAAACAAGTTTTGAAAGAAGCCTGAGCATTGCTAATGCTTGCAGAGGCTTCTAGATTTGTTTTTTTGTTTGGTTGGTTTTGGTTTTGTTTTGTTTTGTTTTTTAGATTGAAACAGAATAAAGGGTACTCAGGGCTCTGTAAACATAGAGGGTAAAGGCTTTTTTATTGTGTGGTGTACCGTACTGTGGGTTGTCTTTTCTCTGTTCTTGTTTTTCATTAGTACGTAGCAAAAGATCTGGCATTTTTGCAGCTCTATCACTGATAAAAATGAAATGTAAATCAAGAGTACCCAATAGACATGATGAAATGAACAATCTGAATATAAAGGCTTAAGCTTCTACTCTTTTTAGTGTGCTAGTTTTACTAGCAACCCAATCCTGTACCCATCAGACTGCATAGACACTCAGGTCTGATAATGAGGGGAAGTATTCAGTATTTTCAGTTCCCAGTGAAGTCAGTAGCAGCCAAGGGAGACTGAAACAAGTCTATGAATACCTTAGGAGATCAGACCCTGGTATTGCCAGTGATTATATTCTGCATATGGGTTCCAAATCCATAACAAAATCAGAAAGACATTTGTTTGAGGTATTTATAGAGCATCTGTTTGACTAACCATCTGTGCTCTGATTGAAGTATACACACGGTCCAGACTGAATCAAAACCAATTCTATGGATGAAAATAGTAAATTTGACAGTGTTACATCTAAAGATTTTACTGCCAGGGACTTTGTTGACCTGCTTACATGTAAAGGTAGATTTTAAAACTGTAAAATCTGAAAGGTAGCATGAGGAACAGCATGACTACTGCGTCCACTTCAAAAAGGCTTTGGGCTTTGAAGTTAAGGGATTCTGCTTGAACACTGCATGCATTTCAAAAATGCTGTTTGCTTAGGGTCTGGATTAAGCTAGCTGCCTTCCTCAGTTTCTGAGTAGCTTTTGGGTTTATTTCTGACTGGAAAGTTAAGAATATGCTGAAGAATTTTGCCATGCTTTCACTTGTCTTATATTTCTGTTTCCAAATAAGATTCATACAGTGTTTGGTAGTAGTAACATTCTGTACAAATATTACCAAAACATTAGAAATGTAGCTGAATATAGCTTGGAGTTAACTGCACTGAGAAACCTCACTGTGCTCGTTCGGTTCACTTACTTCAAGATTATCTTTTCCATGGATCAGTATGTTTTGTATGTTCAAAATGCTGAGATGAGGGATCATAATGAAAAGATGAAAAGCACTTGGCTATAACAGGATTAGTTCTAAAAAATATGTAGTGGTCACTTATTTATTGAACTTGCTCCTTAGGAACAGTTATTAAACAGCAAGTTTTTTTGAAGCAGGTTAGGCTTGTTCAAGATAGTAGGAAATTGAAGGTTCTGATATTGTTTCACAAGATTAATTTTCTTTAGTGATAACCTGGGGAATTCTTTAAATTACCTCTTCGTAGTTGATGTAGCACCATCTGCCACATCTGCAAAGAAGATAATTATTTTTAGGAGCAGCTGTGTTTTTTGATTAAGTCTTGAGTCATCAAGGTCAGTATTTTTGAATTATTCAATGTAGGGAAATAGAAGCAATTGCTTTGCATTTTATTCAATAGCAAAGGATGGGTTTTTATTACAGTTAATGTCATAAACCTCATAGTTCTTTGCTGCAGTCGTCTGATTTCCAAGAAATTTGTTTGCATTCTTAGTGAGAGCATTTAGCTTTGTAGGAAAAAAGTATTAATCGTAATTCATATATCAGTAAGACAGCATCTGGTGGCAAATAAGTGACTCTGGAAACTCTTCTATTAATGGAAATACTAAACTGAAAATGGCATACTTCTTAACACTGGGCTATTGGTCCAGGTTCCCAGCTTAAGTTTCAAAAGGTGCATTGTAAATTAGGATCTCTGACACCAAAGGAAAAATCATTCTCTCACAAGATCCAGAATGTTTTTAGCGGATATTACAGAAGATTTGCACCCTCTACTAAGCACTGTACTGGCTAAAGTCCCAGAATGAGCCCATCCTGTTACAGAGATTCCTCATTAAACCTGTGGTCTTCCATGGTAGCTCTAAATCTTATGAGCACATCTAAGTCAGATGAGCATTCTCCATCATGTAATAAACAAGGGGAGCCTAGCAAAGGTGAATATAGGATCTGAAGCCTTCAACAGCTTGCTTTTATCTTGTAGTGAAAAGGCACCAATCTGTGCCAGATGCCTCGAAAGACTAGTGCTTTGTGTAAACTCTTAATGTGCTGAAGTAATGAGTATAGTACATGAGTGCAGAGTTATCATTTGAGGATATGATTGCATCTCTGCAGCAATTTCTTTCAGCTTTCTGCTGTTGAGGAATTAATGAGAACAGGCAACTTCTCAAAAACTTCTTAAAGTTTTTCCCTGGGGAGTTGGTGAAAAGTGGGTTTATCTTACTGGCTTTGCTACAGAGAGAAAGGTGGCAGAGCTGAATGGCCTGAGGAGGATCTCTTAAGATACCACATACATGTTGAAAATGAAAGCTTAGAGGGGAGCCTGTCAGATAAAGAAAGAGAAGAGGAAACTTTGATCTAATTTAAAGATGAGATAATTGAAAAAGAAGTGTTGAAAAGCCAAACCTGAGTTCTGTGTTGAATGAAAGACTCATGAAAGTGTCTAGGCAGAACCTGATACACTGCATCTGCTTGAGTTATGAAAGACTTAGGTTTGTGACATTGGATGGCCAACCTGAAGAAACTCAGCTGGATGCTCATTTTCCCATCAATTAGTATGTACTGCTGCATATCTACTTCGCATGATACCTAGGAGTGTTCACGTAACTGACTGTCAATGGTGGCAAATGTGTGGGTGTATGTGTTGCTCTGTGCCTCTTTTAGAAATTGTATACCCATAAACTCACTGAAGAAAAAACAGCTGTGGAGTCTAAGACTGTTCCCAAATGTAATTCTCATAATTTTGCATTTCTTGGTTAAGATTATTCCACTTTTCAGTGTATGCAAACCCTGACTGGGTGAACCGCTTTGCAAACAGTGAGAGGCTGGAGTTCGTTCTACAGCATAACTCTAGAGTTGAGCTGCAGTGCAGCACAAGAATAAAGGTTTAGCTCTACAGTTATGGCACAGGAAACATGAACCTTTAGACAAAAAAAAAAGAGCTCCAAAGTGTTGCAGATACTCCTGAACGTGTTGTCCCTTGTTTTGGGAAACAGTTGCTAATTTTATCTGTGCACTGAGTAATCAGTTGGACATGAAATACAGCTCTGAGGACTGGGATAGCTGACAAGAGAATTTAGGTTTAC
>VXAL01015105.1:65951-90362 GCA_013399475.1 Chauna torquata
TTGGATACTGTAGAATATTACCTGCCACTCAGCAAATTTCAGTTGGCAGTTTGTGAACAATTGGGATCTCTCTCCCAGAAACTATAGGAAAGTGCCTTTTCCTTTACATGCTTTATAACGTGGGTGTCACAAATCTCACTGCTCTGCTTGAAGACATTTTAAAGAAGCACAATACAGAAGCTGAATGAAGATCACACATTAGACATTATGAAATTGTATGCAGAAGAAAGCCACACACGCACACTCCTACTTCAAATAATTCTCATTTCCTCTTCATTAGGGTGTGTGTGACTGCACAGTTACATCTTAAAAGAGCTGAGAAATTTGTGAGTAGGCAGGGGTGAATGCAAAGCCCAGGCAGATATTCTAACTGCCTCCTTGCCAGTTCAGTCTGCTGCTGGCTGCAGCAGAAAACCTCCTTTAAAGTAAAATGAGCAGTTTTTTATAACACAGATAAACACACATACCCCATGACAGAGTGAATGACGATATGAAGAACATACTAGGGTTGAAATTTCTTTTGAGTTGCTTCATGCTTGTTGCTATACTGCTCCCCAGCTCTTAGCATTCAGAACTTAAAGCCTAACTTCCAATGGAAGTTGCACCTAATTGCACTTTGGTGTTTTGCCATGAGTGTTTTCTGTGCTGGAATTCAGAACCTTGTACATACGAAGTGCGTGTTCAAGTTCCCTTTGAACTGAGTGATCCACTTGAACTGTCCGTACAGCATCCATTGTGTCATCATAGTATTAGCATATGACTTTTTTCTTAGCATAATTAATAAAAAACTTAACGCCATCTATGAGAAGCAGAGATGGGGGTTTCTGTTTTGTAGAGAGATCTACTTTCTTGAAATATCAGCGTAAGTCAGAGAACAATCAGGAATCATACCACATCGTGCTTCTGAAATTACCTAAATCTCAGCTCCTGACAGCGTTGCAGGAAACTGGCTCAGGCTGAGGTTTCTAGCTCCTTTTCCAGAAAGATCCAATCCAATCCTCAGTTAGATGCCAAGATTTCTCATCTCTTTACTGTTCTGCAAATAAACTGGGATCTACAAAAGCTCTGACTTTAATCATCACTGTATGATCTTCAAGACCTCTTTCTGTCACACTAATATGAGCCCAAATTAGGGGATGATGCTTTTAGCCACAGAAGGCATGGCAGGGAGCCTCACAATTCTGTTCACATAGTTGCTCTGGAGCTACATGTTGAAGAAGTCCATAAGGAAAGCAGTCATTTTCCTGGTAGAAGCTTGTCTAGGGCTAGAATAACATTCAGACCAGAAGCATCCTTTTGATTTTCAGCTTTGGCATTTCAGATATGATAAATTGGAGGCTAGGAAATTCATGCTTTATTTAAGGAGTTTGTTCTAAAACACCCAAAAGTCTTTTTCAGATATTTTTTTCTCCAGACACATATAAAAATTACATTTATATAACTACATGGAATAAACATCTCAGGTTTTTTAAGCTTTGGAGCTTAAAAATGGGAATGATAAAGCTAAGAATCCAACTGACTCATAAGCAGAAAGATCTTTATTTCTGTCTGCTGCTGTTTAACTAAGTAGAAAAACATCCACAATTTCAGCAGATGTGTAGTCTGGCTCTGGGAACACAGAGCTTGTACAAATGGATGAGTGCAGAAGAACAGGTACTTTGCCTGACACGCAGGGACTGGGAATGCTATTGACAATTCTGATGCAGTGGCCCTCTCCTCCAGACTCCAGCAGAAGATGTTTGGCTGAGACCTTTCAACTTCTCTTCAACTGATGCTATGCAAATGTGGGTAGAATCATACTTTAAGTAATTTTTCTAAGCACTTAGGAAGAGTCAAAATCAAATTCACCAAAATGAGGTTTCCCAGTTAAAATTACTTGATGCATTGTAAACAGTTCAGAGAATTTCCCATCTTGCTTCTTAAACAGTGTAGTTGGGGACGATAGATCCTTCCAGATCCACCCCCTCCTTTTTTTTTTTTTTTTTTCCTCCCCTGAAAGGTGTTTAAAGAACTCTGTGAGAGGAAATGATTTATCTTTGCTATTTCATACCAGATTCTGGAAATCAATAGAACAGACTTTAGCTGGGGCAAGACAACTAAATCTGTCAAAAACTACATGTAATTAGGCAAAGTAGCTGTGGATTTGTATGCATAAAAATATTTTGACAATCTAGTTGAATTAATTTAGTTTGATTAAATATTTTTTTAAGGATCAAGAGAATACCTAGGATTACACTGATAGTAAAGAAGCATAATTGCAGTTTCTGGTTGCCTGTTTACAAACAGTAATAATTTCAGGCTCAACTGAGAGCAATGAAAGAGCAAATCCAAGATGAGAGGGGAGCAAATAAAGAAGAAGGGGAAAAAAGGAAATATGAAAGAAAGGCTTGACTGAACTTCCTAATTATGCAGTGGCATTTAGGGTTTTGAGAGCATATATTTAAGATGTCAAATTAACTGACTTGATGAATCTTTTTAATGTGACTGAACAACACGTTCTCCAAGCATGGTAGGCACGGTGATTCATGATTTCATTTTCAAAAAAAAATTGTGGGATTTGAGATGGTGGTATCTTAGACATTTTTTATGGATGCTTACACAAAACAAACCTCTAAAAATAGGCATAGAGCAAGAGAGGGCAGCACCAAAGTAAACCCCTACTTATGCAAAAGCAGACAGACCTACAGGCCCACTCCTTTCAGGGACATATTTGGCAACAGAGCCTCCCCTTATGGCTCTGAGGGGTTTAAATAGAAAGACAGAGGAGTCCGATGTCTTGATGGAGCCACGTCAAATAACCTCCCACAGCAACAGACTCCATCAGCAGAAATTAAGCATTGGGCTTCAGTGTTTTCCAAGCCAAATTTTAAGCCCTGTTGGTATGTGGGAGGCAGGTGAAAAGAAGAAAGAAGGGTGGGTAGCCTAAATCGGGAGACAGACTGTGTCGCCACCAGTGCTGACAGTGGGAGAAGGAGGAACTGGTGCTGCTGCCCGACTAGTGTTGTTCTTTTGACTCCTCTGCAGTCTGCAGGATATGGTATCTGATGCACTTGACATGCCATGCAAAGCTACCTTTCTGCATGCTGGAAATTACATCTTAATTTCCAGTCATGACATAGCTTATGAGGACATACAGTCTAGGTGAGTCCATGTCACAACGTGTAGTAGCTTTTGAAGCTGCTGGCTGACATCTGTCTAATTACACAATAGCTCAGGGGTCTCAGAGATAAAAGTTCCTGCAGGCTTCATGAGTATAGGCAGTGCAGGGAGACAGCAGCTGAGTGTAAATTCAAACCTTCCTGCACAACAGAGAAACAAGACAAGGCCACACCTTCACAAACATTCTACTGAAGGGAAAGTGTCAGCCAGAGCTTACATCTCAAGATGCTAAAAAGTTAACCTTGAAATGGTAATACATAGGTAAGCAGGTTGTTTTTTTGTTGTTGTTGGTTTTAGTTGGTTGGGTTTTTTTGTTTGTTTGTTTTTAAGTCCACCACTCACATAGCCAATCAGAAATTCAGCTGTTTTCCACACCATTTCATAAGCACAAGAATGTGTAATACTACTTCTTTTTCTAGCAATCTTGCTGCTTCTTGCCTCTATTTATAACCTAACAGCTGGGGCACAGCTGTCCTGGAATTCATAAAGTATGTGTGAGCAGACAGATGCTCTGCAAGTCTCCTTCGGCGGAAACAGAAGTCAGTCCTTACAGGTTTAGTTTGACATGACAGAAGCTGTTGGCAAACCGTATGTTATCTTTATTATAGAATTTCAGTCAGAAATGAAGAAAATAGAGATTGGTGAGCAACAGCAAGAGCAAAGCCCACAGCAAAAGATTGAGCTAGAGAAGTTGGGGAATTGGCCCTTGGTTTGAAACACACTGTTAAGAGGGGAACCACAAAGCAGAGGGCATTTCTGCTGATTCTGGACTAATCCTCAATTCTGGCACTGATATTTCTGTTTTTCTGCTTTCATGTTACGGTTTTCCTAGTAGTTCATGTCTTATCTTCAGTAGCCTTTGTGTAACTGAACTAATGCAGGTTAGTAGATTTAAGGCTGTATTTAGAGACCATGAATTGCTGAATTTAGAGACCATGCCATGTGTTGTCAACTCAGTGTTTAGAACAGGATATGTTATCTTCTGAATTGCAGTGGAAACTATTCGCTGTATTGTTACGAGTTTGTTTTACGTGAAAAAGTCTCTAAAGAACCAATTGGTTCAGTTACAGAATAAGGGAATTTTTTTTTTTTTTTAATTTTTACTTCCAACTTCACCTAGAGATATCTAGAGAGTGACTATGTTAGGTGTTGTCAGTAAGGTGTGTGGAGCTAAGAACACTGACTAAACTGTTTCCGTTATAAAACTGTAATTTCTGTTGCTTATAACATTGGCCAGCTGTAGCTGGATCTTTTGTGGGCTGAATGCTAATGCTGTTAAGGAAAGGATGAAGCATTGATTTTCACAGAGGAGAAAATACGAGTCTTGGTTTAAAAATTTAATCTCATGACCCAGGAAGCAAGAAAAAGCACTGGAACAAGGATGGGCTTGAGGGAGAGAGGAAAGAGTTTAGGGCATTGTCCTAATCAGATTTTATAAACTTGATTTTTTTATTCTAAATGTGTATATTGATGTATATTTATCATACAAGTGAGCTCAGTCAAAGCCCACCAGCAGACCTGCACATTTCCTTCCTTAGTTCCCACTTTGTTTTCTCAAAAGCAGAGACAAGTTACAGTGTGGCGTGCATTTGCTGCAGAAGGATCACACTAACCAGCAAAGTAGCCTGTTTTTAATCTAGAGACAAAATTTTCTGATGCATGGACCCAGTCCTGAAATCGTTTCTGCAGAAGGCTTTGAGCAGCGATTTATCAGGAGACATGTTTCAGCAGGTGTGACAACCTTTGTGCTGCTGAGTGCCAGCAGCACAGCAAACTACCACTGTCCCAGTCCTTCCCCTCTGCTGCAGCCCAGAGCAAAGGCACCTGTGCTCAGGGGACACCAGTCCATAGCAGAACTGCCCCACTGTGTGAATGACAGTATAAAAGTGAGAAATACAGGCTAAACCATTACACACACCAATATCATACTACAAAAGGGAAAAATATCTCATATTGAGTATCACTGTGAAGTGATAAACATTACTGAGTAATAAAGGCAAGAACTAGCTCACTCAATAATAGTAATAATAATACTTTTCCAGATATTTCTGTCTTTACTTCTAATCTAACAGCTTACGTCTAGTTGTGTAACAAAATCTATTCTTTCCATCTAGCTGATGGATGTTCTTACGCTTTGCCTGCTCAATCATAGACCCCAGAGACTTGGAACAGTTGGAACTTGCAGCTAATCATTCTCCCGTGGTCACTGCTATAGAGTATTTTCACTTGACATCTTTGGTTAGAAAAATCATTTGCATTTTTATATTAGGCTTTGCAGCATTTAACTTCATCCTCTCTCACAAGCACTGAAAATATCTTTTGTGCACCATAGGTCTGACATGCGCAGATAAGCAGAATGGATTTAAGTACTTATTCTTTTTAATCACCTTCTTTGATTCTGTGGGAATACAAATGTCTTTAGGAAAAGTAATTGATTTTCATAGTACTTTAGAGCAAAATTGTACCAATGAGACTATCTATGTGTGTTAAGAAATAGTAGACAAATACTGAACTGTCCCAGAAATCTGAACATTCATTTGATAATGCACCAATGTTCTCCGTATATCCAAGACTGTAGTAATTCCTCATTTCAGTTGCTTTTAAGATTAAAGAAGGCATCTGTTTGGCTTTGTAGACTACGGGCAGTTACATTTCTTGGCTTACCAAGACTGGCCTGAGCAGAGACTGCCAAGGCAATCAGAATTCAAGGCTGCAGGGAGTCAGTCTTTCACTTTGCTTTCATTGTTAAATAGATCGTTTTTCCAAACCATTAAATGGTTTATATTCTTTAGTCCACTTATTTAACAGAGCCAGCCCTATAGTTAACCACAACAGCTAAAACTTCATGGCATTTTGACAACTGAGATTCAACAATTTCTATGAAATCTTTTCCCTAGAAGTGTCTAAAATTTGGAAGTACTGTTTTATGAAGTTTTATCTTTGGCTTCCTGGAGCAGCCCTGTAACTGACATATTGTTCCAGACTGTACTGAGGTTTGGGTAACAGGCACTGGCCTGCCCGGCTGAGCAGGAGGTCAAAGGAAGCAGAAAGGGAGAAGGAGCAGGACTGGCTTCTGTGCCACCCACAAACTGGTCTCAGATCTATACTCATTATTTTGCTCAGGAACAAATCCTCATTGGAAATAACATCCCCTGACATTGTCTAATGGAACCATAATTTTTCCATGCCAACAATCTTCAAATATAGGAAATGGAAAAAAGACAAGATTAACTAAAATAAAGGTAAATTACGGTATCAATTAGGGTTTATTGGTTTAGATTTATCGGTGTTTTATTCAGACTGGCCTTAAAATCAGATTTCTCAGCTTTGTTAACTGTCACAGTTATATTATCTAGTCCTCTGAGATTGTACTTGACATTTAAATGAGTACAGAAAGAAAATAAGCAAGCTTAAAGCCTAGCAAAAAAGTAATTTAAGAAGACTAATGTGAACATAAGGTTTTAGGGGAATGTACATTAACTTGGTGGTCTTGCACAACAGTAATACTTTTTATTCCTTCTGCTGCAAGGACTTTTTTTCACCCAAATCTGCAAATTAAAATGGTGACGTAGAAACATAAAACTTAATGTTCAGGAGAAACAAGCAAAGAGTAGAAATATTGGGCTGGATTTTGCTTTTGGCCTTGATGGATGCAGGGTCATTCCTGTGAAGTTTTACACCCAACACATGTATATTCACCGTGGAGGTCACTGAGTTGTCTATAACAAGACACCTACCAAACTCAGTGAGTTACTCCAAGACCTCAGATTTCTGAAGCTGCAATGTAGGGAAACTTCTACTCTCTAAAACCTCACTGAGTCACAGTGCAACCCTGATAGCAGCTTTTCAGCACATGAATCAGAATTGTATCACACATTCGCCTCAAGCATCAGTTATGGAAGTTTTCTTTTAGTAAATGATTGTTTTGAAATGTCCAAAGCCACAAGTTTCCCAAAAAATTTGTACAAGCAGGCTCCTTTCAAGTAAGCCCTACTAAACCTAGATGTGACAAAAATTCATAGGATCCCCAAAATTATGAGATGGTTTAATTAATTATTAATGAAAGGGTAATCTCATGACATTTTAGAACACTAAGAAATCATCATTTTGCAGATATTTTGTAAAAAAAAAAAATAATAAATGGCAGTTGAAACTATTAGAATTACAAGATTCAAGAAGCTGCACGTTTAAATAAGAACAGACAGATCAGTAATTAGGGGCCCTTACAGACAGGCTATAGATCACAAGAGGTCCAAGTGTTTTTATTTAACCTTTACATTGGCATAAATAATTCAAGTGAAAATAAATGCAAGGTTCTGTTAGGAAGCCTTGCAGATCAGCATTTTGATAAGCATCAAAACAAATGATATTTTAAAAAAATGTATGACTGCGTTGCTAATATCTAATGGAAAAGGCAATTTATGCCACAAAATAAGTCAAAAATGTGTAAATGTTGCTGGTCATTTTCAAAAAAAAAAAAAAAAAATTTCTGGACAAAACATGGAACCTTGCCATTCCTTTGCTATTTCTTGTGGGTTAATTTGCTTTGACTCAGATGCACAAAGTAAAACAATGTTTTTATCTCGAGCTTTCGCTCACTTCAGGTCCTAAGGGAGCCCAACGTGCAGCTGTACATTCTACAAAACAGACACTTACCATTCCGGTGAGTGATGACTTGGAGTAACTTATTTGGTTATTGTGCTGTGGGGAAATTACGGTGATTTAAACTATCTTTCTAAAGCCACGAGATTCTGACTTTGCTCTAATAAAAGTTTAGAGCAACTATATTGTTTTTCTACTTTTGCCACAATGAAATTAACATGAGAATAGAGCTCAGTATTCCAAAACTGCCATCATGTCACAGTTATTGCTGACAGCAAAAATGAATGAGGTCAGACACTCCCATTAAACCCTTAAAAGCAACTGTAAAAGCAATCATAGTTGCTGTAAAATTTCACAACTCTTTTCACAAACTGTACCTTCACAGTTGTACATAAAAAAAAAAAAGGATAAAGTGTTGAGTAGGATAACAGCATATAACAATACACATCCTGAGAACAGGCAATACCTGCCCAACATAGAGATGGGAAACAAGGTGGAAAGTCCAAGCCCTCAGTTTCTCAAATGGTAATGTTGAATAATCAGAAAAACATCACTGCATTAATGTGAGATGAATGTTACTCTAATAGGGCACAAGGAGCAAGGGAAGACACAAACAGGCAGAGTGAAATAAATACTAATTTAAAAGCCATATCACCCAGACAGGTACACAGGGGAGGCAGCTGACTGCCCTGCCATACAGCTCCTTTCCTGCTCCCACCGCTAGACTCCTATCAGCAACAGATGCTAACTTTTAAAGTGAATGAAACCACTACCAAGCGTCATCAGGGAAAGCTTAAGGTGCAAGGAACGCCACAGTTTGAACGTGCCTTTCCTGCTATGGAGGTGCAGTCACTGCTTCAGTTCTTTGCCCTTGAGGACTGCATTCTCATCAGCTGTCAGGCTGGCTTTTTATACAAAACTGCTACCAGTCGTCGGCTCAGCAGTTACTCAGCCTTCCTAGGACACACAGTTGTATCCCATGTCCTCAGGCTCTGGCATTTAACCAATGTTTTTCCTTTGCACCCAGGAACTGCCTGCTCAGGATTTTTTTCTCCTATGATCTCTCCTGAGACTAATTATCATTTTTAACTTCTGTTAGTAGAAAACTAAACCTGAGTCTTTTATAGGCACACTGAAGTGCAGTCCCAAACCAGTTATTTCCTCTAACTCCCTCTGGGCTGTCTGAATTGGCACCCTGCATATCTAAGTAGACTTGGTCCTGTGAGAGAAGACAGGAGAGAGGATGGAGGAGGCAGAGCAGCACAGACGTGGGATATAAAGCCCTTGTAAGCTTAGTTTCCAGACAGCATTTACATGGATATACCAACCAGCACAGCAGAGAACACAATGAGTTCTGCACGGTTCCCCTGCAAATCCATATACACACGCAGAAGTTTAGCCTATGGTGGGGGTGTATGGCACCAAATCCAGCCTGCCAGTGACCCTGTCCCTAGCTAGTCCAAAGCTGATGGTGATCAGCTGTGTGTATACAGCAGCAGAACAACAGGGATGAAATGGTTTGTGCCACCTGAATTTTCTCCTACCGCTGTTTCAGCATTTTGATACTGCGTTTGTGTGGTCATACTCCAGCTACTGACAGAGAGATTAGAAATGAAGAAACTGTGTTGAAGTATCCTTTAGGTTGCAAAGTCATGAACTCAAATGTTAGAAAATGGCAGATACAAAGTTCTCTGCCTCTGTAATTCTGCACCTTTTTGAGGTCTTCCTGCTCAATGATTCAGGCAGAGATCCTGTGTTGTATAAACATGGGCATGCAAGGAGGTAGAATTAAGGTTGCATAAGACATCTGTATATAATCCTAGTTTTCAAGTCTTGTCCCTTCAGCTTAAATTCCTTTCTTTGTAAATAGGTACTGAAACTTACTTGGGGGGTTGGTACCTAATGTATATGTATTTGGATTTTATGGGGAAAAAAATAACACATCCTGCAGCACTTTAAGCAAGTGTTGATCCCAGCCCTTTACAGTAAAGTGCAGAGCACAAGACTGTGGCTCTCACTTCACTTACCAGACTAACTCTATCAGTTAGGAACATGGGACAGCTATTATCCCAGTGTGAGGGAGCAATATAGTGGGTTTTCAGTTCAGCCTCATCCATAAGAAGAAGCTGGGAGAACTCATGCTTAATGGGAGAAAAGGGACCAAGCATCTCAAAGTTGTTTCTCTTCTCAAAAGCTGCTAGCAGCTCTTAGCCATTACAGCACTGTGCCAGAAGCTACAGCTTTTGTAGCAGGGTGAGCCCAGCCTTCAGATATTTCTGCCGAGTTAGTATGTTGTCATAGAAAAGTATTGGAAAAGAAACAGATTTTCTTCTTAATTAAAAAAATACTAGTTTTATAACTTAAAAAACAAAAACACAAGCTAGGGCTTGTTTAAATCTCACTAAAAGCTACAAAATGTTTCACAAGAAAAAGAAAAAGCCTTTCCTTACTATCAAACATTGATACAGACAATCAAAAGCAGCATTAATGCTTCTTAAAATAAATAGGAAAAAGTAGTTCAGCAATCTCTTATCTGGGGAGAACAGTACAAAACTGAAGTAGATGCCTCTGTAGAATGTAATACTTACGAAAAATACTTTAAAAAAAAATTACAGTTAGTAGATACCTCTGAGACAGTTTATTACCATCATTGTGCTTTTTTATGTAGGGAATATTAAAATACCAGTAATGCCAACCTTGGTTGATACAGGCTAAAACAGAGCAAGAAAGCAAATACAGACAATAATATATTTCTTTGCTTGTCATTAAGCTGTTTGCTAGTATCAGGACTCTGAAACAACTGAAATTGCTCAACTCTTCCGAAGTATGAGAACAGTGTTACACTTTCAGCAATTCCTGAGGCCACTGCATCATCTGTCAATGAGTAAAATACATCATGTGTATTCTACATTATATTCTTAAGTGCTTATAAACAAGTTATTTCTTAATATGTATTTCTTTTAAGAAGTAACACTCTTAATTTGCAGACAGTGGATGCTGAGATATCTGCATAGTTTCTACACTTAACTCAGGAGTAGATTTCAGGACCTCAAATCATTGGTCTGGAGAATTTACGCTGTATACCTCTGAACAGTCACAGAAATCATCACACAAAACAAGAAAAAGAAAAAAGAGTCTCCCTCTGTCAAAGTTTATACAATCCTGGAAGATAAAGGTCTGTTAAGAACCAAAGCTCAGTATGTTAGTGGTGATAATCCACCTGGTTCTGTCCTAGTAGAAATGCTTATAGAGTTTCATGAAGATCATGCTTGGGGATGAGCCCCCAGTCCATCTTATTCATGTACAAGAATCTGCATAGCAAAGGGAATGTTGTTTACAATGTGATAGTGTATTAAATGGTTTCTGAATCTGTAAGCATACCACTTTCTGCCAGTACCCAGACTCTAGATTTGAGTGCAGTGGTACAGTTCACCAAAAGCAAAGTATTGCTCTCACTTCAGCGACTAGGACTTCTACCCTGGAAACACAACTGAACCAGAAGTAGATATTACTTCTAACAGGGGAATTGTCGGTGATTATCTCAGTACGTAAAGCTAGAATTTGGGTCTGTTTTCCTTTTTACATTATGTAACACCATTTAATTTTTGTTGTTTTCTTCCTCCAAAATAAATATTTCCTAAACCAGAAACATGGCAGCATCTTGACATTGCTGCATGGTATCCAGACAGTAACTCAACACAAACGGAGAGCAGACACATTTTGGATGTGCAAAGATGGTTGTGGGAAAAAGACAAGGATGTGAGGTGTAAAAGAGAGGTGTATGCGAAAAAACTTACATTTAAAGATGTTGTGATTAGAACAAGGTGAAGTTCTGTTAAGCTAAAATACATAAACCTGCATCTGATCCATAGGAAAAAAAAAGTCAGAATTCAATTGAGGTTAACAAATGCTGACCTGACCTTGGCTCTTTCTTCATCGTTTATGCAATATTTCCATCCTACAGGTTATGAATTATTCTATAGTATTATTTTGCCTTGTTTTGATGGAAGTGTCAGCGATAATTTCTAGAAGTTCATTGAGCAAAACAAGCCAGTGAGAATACTTGCTAAATTTTGAATTAGGTAAGCAGGAAATATCAAGAAATTTTTCAGATTGGCCGTCTTCTCTTCAAGCACCTCTACTGAAGTATCTCCAAGAACTAATATCCTCACAGTGAATTTCCTAGACTGTAGCAGTTGTGCAGTGCCTGCTAGGATGGAGCTGTAGAGTTAATTTATGATGAGGTGGTCATCTAGTTCCACTGCCTACTCAAAGCAGGGCTAATCTCAAAGCAAACAGCAAAAGGACAGGAAAAAGTAAACCAGTTCTTCAGTGCCTTTCACTGGTGTGAAACTACTTTTATGTAAAAATTGCCTACAATTAAAACTGTAAAATCCAGAGCACAGGAAAATGCTTGACAATACAGTGTAATAAATCAACGTCAATGGGATTTGACAAGTGTATTTGGAAACTGGATTCAGTACTGCTGCAGGTGTTACATAGTCATTTCATTGGGTTCTGAAAATAAAAAAATAGATGAAGGAAACAGAATATGACCTTAAATAATACATATTCCTGCATATATTATTTTTTCTCCTTAGGCATTAGTGAGTTATGTCATCGACACCACTTGAAATAGAGATGATGATTGTTTTGGCTGCTTGGAACTGGCACGCTTTTAGGGAGGCAGTTAGTGTCACCGTTAAAAGTACCAGTGTATAACACACCATCATGCCAATGGCTAGATAGCAAATGACAATGCAAGGTTTACCAGAGAGTGTTTGGCTAGCACGTATGCTCAGACAACTGCTCCGACATAGCTTTTTCACAAAGCCTTCACGCTGAATCCAGTGCAAAATTAGACCTTACCTCTCTGGGGGCTTGAAAACGAAGCTCCTAAGCAAGAGCCCTACGTTATATACAGTAGTGATCATGCTTGAGAGGACTAGAAACCAGACATATACCTTCCAGTGCTTCTACCCCAGCTGCCAAATGAATGGTGTCCTGAGCATACGCGCTGCCATGTACCTACAGACTCATAACCACATATCACTGGGGCTTTTGTGAACACCAAAGTGTGTGTGTCCAAGAGCGTATCTTCCTAATGCTTTGTAATAAGCACCTATTGCCTGTATGTAAAATGACTACATGGAAAATCCCAGTGGAAACTAAGAGAAATTTTTGTCTGTATAATAAACTATAACATGTTCGAGACATTATGCAACTACCACACTGTATCGCTAGAGGGTATTTTTAACACTCTGTAGTTGCAACATTTTTATAATCATTTCTTAAAACCTGGCCAGCCATGAAACACAGATGACAGCGGCAAGTCCTGATTGTTGACATTGTCAGGCAGAGAAATATATTTCCTTTAAATTGTAAAAGCGTTGGAAAACATGCTTTTAAGTTCACGTAAAGATGCATTAAGCCATTATACCATTCTAAAGGGCTAAAGCTTTCTTCCTGAATTTGGGGGTTTTTTGGTTCACAATGGGAGGTCTGGCTGGATCTTTCCATCTGCTGTGCTGGCTGTTACTACAGATGGTCATAATCTGTACATATGGTATGTGCATATATAAACTGAAATCAGCGTTGTCTTGGATTAAAAGCAGGCACACAAAATGAGCTCAGATGCCTAACAGAAGAATATTGGTAGAGGACGTAATTCAGAGCCTTTAACTTTTTCTAGGGGAATTTTACATGGAGTTAGGGAAAGAAATATTTACAGTTTAATGAAGAATAAAAAAACTCTCAGCTCAGAGAACGTTAAGTCTGGATCTGCAACTTGCTTGGAATCAAGTTTTGGCATTAGCTCAGCTCTGACTCTGTGCCAGACTTTGGTTTAAATTGAAACAACAAACTTTCACAAACTTCCAGCAAGATATCTGCAACACGCAGGAGCAAAATGGTCAGCCTGGCTTTGGAGTCCTTGCTTTTAACTAAGAAAGCTGGAGGAGGGATCTTTATTTCTGCAAATTAGAAAATGGCACTCCAGTCATATTAAAAAAAAAAAAATCTTCAGAAATGACATGGTCTTCAGATCTGAAGTTGCTGCTTAAGCCAATCTCACTACCATTAAATGGTTGCAGAAACTGATGGTGATGAGAGAAGGGGCAAAGACCTTGCAGCTAAAAACATTAGGTTTACATGTGATTCATTAGAACACAACAGATAGTAAGCTGTTCTGCTACCTATTGTAGTACCTGGTTAGCACTGAAAACTGCTCGCGAATTGGCTTATGAAATTCTGGCTAGGAAAAACACTACAGTATTTCTCTGACATAGAGAAAACCCTAGAAGAAACTCACAATTTGTAAATATACCAGTGCTGGCACTTATGAAACATTTAGCAAAAGGGGCTGAAAAGAGGAATTCATTGGAAAAGCAAGACAAAGAATTTATCTGATGCGCGATCAAATGCATTTTTCGTATTTCCTGTATCTTTTCCTATATCCTCTGTACTACAGTTTATTGGCAATATTTGCTCATTCATCAGACAAGCTAATTGTCCGAGCAGATAAAGTTATGACTCTTCGTTCTGTCCCTTTTCTGTTCTTTCTTAGTATCTACTCTGCTATTCTCTTTGCTAACCTTTCTTGTACTAGGAAAAGGCTTCACGTGTTCAGCTACAAGGGTAGAAAAGGAATGTACAGTGACTTTAAAAGGGCTGCTACCATTCTAGTGTGACTTTGTAAGCTACTGTTTTCTTTTTTTTCTTATTGCAGGTTTGTTTTGTGAATTTAGATGCAAACAGAGATGATTGCAGCGATGAACAAGTGAAACAGGTAATGCTTTAGGTCCTAATAACATACACAGTGAATATAGATACACCAGACTTTCCAAAACAAACCCAGATCAAAATTCCATGGGCAAATCAAAGCCTGACTTTCGCTCTTACAGAAAGAAATGCATCGGGAATCTGAAATCATTTCAACACCTGCCCATATTTTATAGCTTTTCTTATTCCCATCCTAAAAACACCTACCGAATTATTGCAGCCTATGAATTCACAGCATCTATCCTGTCAGTGGACTTCTTGCTCAGCCTTGTTTTTGTCAGAGACATGAACATGGATGTGTCATACATACAGTTATTTAATTTGACACAATACTACATCAAAATCATTTCTGAGGTCACTCCTTGCTATTGCAAAAAACCTTTGAGACTTTAGTCAGCTGACCCATTTCAGTCAAACTCCAGGTGGTTTGAATGTGTGGCCTTGAGAAGAGGACTAGATAAAACAGAACTAAAGGTATGTTTGACCTGTTTAACTGGAAGTGTGGACGGGTAGGGAAAAAAAAAAAAAAAAGGAAAAAAAGCAAAAAGCTTGGTTACTTTACAAACACTAAGATAAACTACATCATGATATACTATCTGAAATATGTATGCTCATTCCAAAAAATCCTCAAATCTGAGAAAGTCACATTTGAAAGGTATGGTCTGATAATCAATTTTGAGCTTACATCTTCCTTTATCAGTTCATTTCCATCATCCTGGCTTGGTGCCTATGACTGACACGTAGCTGCTGGCAGCAGTATGTGGTAAGTGATCAAAGGTAGGGTCTCCTGACTATTCAGGGAGTTCCTCAGTAACACATTAAGGTTAGTTTGCTGGAACCATGTTAGCTCATGGGAGGACAACCAATGCAGGGACCTGGTTGCCTCCTGCAAGATGTAAATTAGCAAGAACTGTTTTGCCATGCCATTTTCTACATTCTAGATCTGTGAAAATTCAGATGACAAAATAGATACAGCTTCTTGCAGCAAAATGATTTTTCCGTTGAATCAGCGGGTTAACTGTGCAGAACAGCAGATTGAGGGGTTTAACCTTACTGACCACACACAAGCACTAGTTGTTGTCTAATAAACAATGCTTTTACTGTTGTTTACAGTGTTTATTAAAGAACAAAAGCTGTAGCAGGTCAGAAGATCTGAGGAAATATCAGAGGTCTGTTGCTCAATCTTATGAGCTAAATATCCGTGTGAAAGCCAAGCTAAACTAGCTTTGTACAGCTTCTGTTTACAGTAGCTGGAGATGAGATTACTCCCTCACAAGCACAAATCACTTGTGAAAACAGCAGCATGATTTTTACCTATCAGCCCTACAGCAGCGGTGCACACACCGCCTGCGCCCTTCGCGAGGCCGTCAGCAACTTCCCTCCCAGCTGAGCCGGCAGCCCCGAGCACTGCCTCCCAGGGTGCCCACTGCTGGCACTCCCCGCCTGACACGCAGAGTGACTCGTAACGGCGGGACCGCGCCGTTTGGGCTCATTTTAGAAATGCAGTTTCTGGTGCAGAGTCAACACATTCACTAGGCATGACTGGGAATGATATTTAAGTTTTTCAGTGTAGATGATAAAATACTCAATGCTAGTACAGGCATTGTGTATTCTTCCTCCACTCCATCACAATTTTTATGTCTAATATGTAGTACTGCATTAGTGTAAATTAGTTTTGAATGAGGTGGGGTTTTATACCCACTAATATGGTGAAAGCATTTCACAGAAGAATTTTAAAGATGTTAGCATAGCTGTCATTCATATGGAATCTACAACTGTTTACTGATAGATGCTGTTGGGATTTTGCATTTCCATTTGGACATTGGAATGGGTTACATTGTTGTTTTGTTTGTTTGTTTTAAAGCATAAAAATCATCTTTCCATCTTCTTTTTTTTTATTCTGAACAAAAAGCAAATTCAAAATGTCATGATTTTGTACCTAAGATCATTAAACGTGGCTAAGATCATTAAACGTTCTACTGCCTAAATGGCAGTAGAAGATAGAGATACGTAGAGAAATGTGTGTGATAACAGAAAGGTTATAATTTAAAAAAAGAAAAGGATGAGAACTTTTTTGTGCTGTACTGAAATGTCAAACTGAATTGAAGCACTGAATTTAGTTATGTCAAATATAAATACTTAGCCTCACCTGAAGATCAGTCTACTGAAAAGTGAATGTTCCCCAAAACTGAATTAGATTTGCTAAGCCAGAAAGTTTTATTGTATTTAATTTAATTCACTCTGAGGAAAAATAACAGTACTGAAAGCTTATCATTCTGAAGATGAAAAGGAAAAAGTGAAGTATCATTGAATTGCATAGTAACTAAAGCATGGGGCTGGGTACCTGAGATCTGCATTCCCTTAATGGCTTTGCCATTTGATGAATTGTGTTCCTGTATAAAATGGAAGTGGTATTTACTTCCTCTGTAACGAGTTGTCCTTGATTCCCTGTTCATAATGCACACTAAGATCCTTGGCAGAAAAGAACTGCAAGCACTCTTAAAGCAGGTATTGTCCTCCTGGTCTGGCCTTTGTACGCTATTGAGCACAGAGAAGTAGTGGCACGCCAGTGGGGACTCTAGCAGTATTGCAGTACAAATCTCCTGCGTTACAAGGTGTGATTGATGTTATTGTTATTGCCATCTTCGGCTCTAGTGTAACAGACAGAAAATGATTGCATGATTAGAAATAAAAGATCATGAAAGTGGCCAGTGGAGCAGCAAAGAAGTGTATATTCCATCTGTGTGTTAAATACTTTTGTTATTCCAGGTTTATAATTGCATTAATTTGATCAGCAGTTTTCAGCTAGCTTTCCCTTTGGGTTCTTACTTATCATATGCCTGGAAGAGAACTGAAAGATTTGCCCTGTTCTCCTTACCGTACTTATTGTCTAAACCAGAAAAGACTCAGTAACAGACACAGTGTTATCAGTCTCTTAGGAACTCACTAGCAATAAGAAGGCCAAACATTTAGATGCGCAATGACAATCAAGCTGTTTAGCACATGACAATGTAAGGGATGACGGTTTGTCCTACTGGAGTGTTTTGCAGAAGTTTATACTGCCACAGTGGTCACAGCCTGGTGGCTCAAAAGAAAGAATGTATGTTTTAATTCTGCCATTTCTACTTTAATGGACTTAAAGTAGTAAGTTTAAGCTTTCCAAAGGAATGCCTAAGTTGCATTTCATTTTAATATTTATCAATATAACTGTGCAACTCAGACTTCATTACCTGAGAGCAAAATCTGTCTTTCATACTACAGAAATTGATCAGCGTCTCTCCAAATCTTCCCAAACTCATCAGTTCTATGAACGTACAACCACCAAAGGAAAATGAAATAGTCCTGCTGAGTGGATTAACATCAGGAAACCTTCAGGCCGATTACGAAGTTCCCCAGGTAGGAAACAAACTCGTCTTTAGGACCACATCACAGCTGTGAAGGAAGGAATTTGGAAACTGGAAAAAAGGAAGCTAAAAGCAAGGACTGTATAGCAGTTCAAGAACTGAGTGTGAGTTTGCAAACAAAAGATAAATCTGTCCAAAAAAATAGTCTAAGTGAAGTGTATGCGGCAGGGGAACAAAGGTAGGAGAGAATCCCTCTATTCCCTCTAGATCCTGAGGGTGTCTGGGTTGCAGCTGGTAATGGTGTATCCCATATTAACATTTGATACTTCAGGGAAGGCAGGCACTGGTGGCAGAGATGATCACAAACCCAGAT
Source organism: Chauna torquata (assembly GCA_013399475.1). Lineage (NCBI taxonomy): Eukaryota > Metazoa > Chordata > Aves > Anseriformes > Anhimidae > Chauna > Chauna torquata. The sequence goes on from VXAL01015105.1 coordinate 84,210, forward strand.
TTCAGAAGTAAAGTAGGAGGAGTCAGAAAGCACAGAGGGAAAAGATAACAATCCTTTTTCCGTACACGTAGCTGCATCAAGACGCAACTCCTACAGACTCCCTTTCAAGGGAAGTCTTGCTACTTCCCACTTTTGTTCCCAGTCCATCTGGTCCCACACATCCACCTCAGAAAAGAGCTGATGATAGAACTTGAAGATCTTGGAGGCTACCCTAAGCCTGAATGTGACAATGGAAAATACTGAGATACATTAACCATATCAGAACTGATACCTCATTTAGCTTCTGTCAATGTAAGAAGTAATTAATGCATTAATTAAAACTTAACATTTAAAGGAACTAAAGGCACAGTTCTCCTGCTAACTCCTTCACTCCTGTTACTGCCAATGAAATGTTCCACATCAAAGACTGCAGGCCAAAAATTCCTCCTACTGGCACCACGTTGAGAAAGGAAGCAAATGATAATATTTGCTTAAAGGCAATACACAAGTTCCAGGAGCTTAACTGCTTATATAAAGGTTTTTTTAGTCCCTTCTATTTTTGTCATACATTATTTCTTTCTGTTCATGTCTGTGTAAAGAAAAAGAATGAAAAATATTTGGTATTTTAGGTCTGATTCTGATCTTGTTTGTCTAAGCATGAATTGGGAACAACTTCATTAAATCTGCAGAGGTGTCCTGGAATACAAAACTGTCTCAGGAAACTTAAAAAGTGAACAGGTATCTCCAGTTTTATCTGCAGCAGAAGGAAAAAAAAAAAAATCAGAGAAGACTTTCATCCACTGAAATTTGTGTACATAAATCTTCATGAAGCAGGCGATAAAACAGCTGTATTGCAGAGATTATTGCATTTTACATTATACGAATAAGCTGCTCTTTAAAGAGAGAAATTTTCTGGTTATTGAGCTTCCTTGCCATTTGTGAATGATGGCTGAATTTGGAAAGATTTAAAAAGAAAAGCACACAAGCCTGTGGTGGGGGCAGAGGGGCTCCAAGCCCAACATCCCCAGGGGGGAAGCCTCTGTGGTACACACAATGCCTTAACAAGATGACACTAGTACCCAAATAAAGTAGTACCCCCATCACTATAAGACTATGGCCATTGGGATTGGCAGCCTTCATGGAGTGCAGGTAACAGACAAAAAAAACTAACCTAAATTTGTCTTGTAAGATGAGTAGAACTTTTGCATTGAGATAGGGTGAGATTTATTGGCTAGATCAGCAAATGCTACGTTGATCCTTATATTTGTTTGGCTTTCCAGATAACTTCATTTGTAAGGAGACTTGCATCATTTTCATGCTACCCCCCTCTGCTGGCCCTTTTCACAAGTACAGCCCTGCAAACTGTGGACTGGAGAACCAGCATGGGAATGTTTGCTCTAAGACTGCATCTGTTATTAATAACATTTCTCACAAGACAGTGTATGCTCAAGTCTGATTCAGTAACAACTCCTTAGCAGCTAGTTTAAAAAAAAAAAAAAATCTCTCATTTGTATTTTACTTTTAACAGACTAAAGTATCTGGTTTTCTGTTCCGAAACTTTTCTGTTCAGTAACTTTTTTCAGTTATAAAAGAAGAGCAGGCTAGTAAAGCATGCAATTCCAACATAATAGTCATCCCACTCTATTATTACTAGGTATTTGCTTTGCATTCACATCCAATGGCAAAGGATCTAGGATGTGGTTACATTATGCTGGGTACTGTGCAAATGCACAGGGAGCCCAGGGTGTCTTTTACACAACTTAAAATCTGCTGCCTCAATCCAGAGTTGGTTGCACTCAGGCTGGCTCCTTCCTGGGGGTCTTGAGTTAAAGCACAAGATCACAAGCTACAGAAGTTTTGGCTTTGCTTCAGAGTACATCCATACCATAAACGTAGTCCCATGCAGGGATATCAACTTAGCTTTGTGGTTGTATAAACATCCAACAGTTTTAATATCAATAAAATGAGGACAACAAGAGTTCTTTTCCCTCAGTTTCCACCCAACTTTCTACTTAATCATACAGCCTCTCTGGCTAAGACATGTTTTATGCAAAGGTTCAACACAGGGCGTGTTTTCAACTGGAGGTTATGCTGGTCTGAAATAACAAGGCTTTGGGCAAATAAGGAATGAGAGGGAGGAGAACAAAAAAAGAAAATAAAACACTATTTTAAAACAGTTTGTAAGAACATCTGAAGGTGACCTGCTCCTCATCTCATCAGCCAGTACGTACAGCCCTGCCTTCAAAACAAGCTTTGCAGCAGAAACTACCCTGAAAAGGAATTCATGCCCACAAATAATTTCCTCCAGAGATAGGTGATACCGGGTGGCGTGAGGGCTGTAATAACAGCGTGTCAGGTGGCTAACTCTGACATAGCTAAAAGCAAGTAAGACTGCCATTAAAACGAGAAGTTGATTGGAAACAAACTTGGTAATTTCAACGAAATAAAGACATCCCTGTGATACAGCTGGGTTCTCTACTAAAATGCTTGTGTAACAGAAGATATATGCCAAAATAAGACCGTTTGGACTGATATGTAACTGCACGCTGTGTTACAGACATCTAAATACAAATTGTATTGCGTCTTCGCAACAGAATATTCCTGAGATTTTTATAGATGGATGCTTAAAATAAGTGGGTTTTTTTTGTTGTTTTTGTTTGTTTGGTTTTTAATTAAATAACTCTGAGATTCTTTTCCCCTCTAGTGTCCTTGGCTAGCAGATGTCTGCTTGGTTCAGTGTGCGAGGGGGGACAGGAAGAACAGCGCAAGCTGCATCATCTTTGAAATAAACAAGTTTCTGATTGGGCTTGAGCTTGTTCAGGAGAGACAGCTGCAGATAGAAGCTCACGTCTCAAAGCCCGAGGATGACACAAACTGCTCAGTGTCCTCAATAGAAGAAGATTTCCTCACAGCATCTGAGCACCTTGAGGAGGAAAATGAGGCTGATGAATATAAAACTGGTAAAAGCAATGAGACTGAGCATAATTCTGCTGTTGTTCATATGGGAGAGCAGCCATGGCAATGCTTACAGAAATTGCACTTGATGTTAATTTATGCATAAGGGTTTTTTTGTAATTTAGAAAATGGATAGCCATTCATATTTGTTATGAATTGTTGCTCAAAGATAAGGGTACATGGTTGTGCAGCAGTTTTACAGAGCAGTAATGCATTAGACAGTTACGCAGCCGCTTTCTTTTTAAAGTTATGGGGTACTCTGCGAAGACTAATATCTTACTTTTCTCTTAGTAGGCCATGAAAAAATAAGTGTTTCAGGAGCATCTTCAGAGGTCAAAAAAAATAAAGGAAAAGGATTTGAAAATCTCCACTACAGAAAAGCCAGATTGCCATTCATTCTTGAAGGGAATTCCATTAATAAAGATAATACAGCTACTAGAATCTCTGAAGCTGTGAATGTGGTGGCTGAAGATGGTATCTCACAACCTGAAGATAAGCCAGACCAGGAAATCCTGTGGCAGAAGGAATTAGTGGGAAGAGCTACATCATCCCTCGGTACTAATAATTTGACTAGTGGGGTTGAACACTCCTGCTCAGTGAATGTGTTAGAAGATGCATCTTTAACCAAAATGGCTAAAGAGGAGCTGGGGCCTCTTTGTGACCCAACAACAAAACACAACAGTAAGGCAGACATTGAGGATTGTACAGGTGTTAGGAAAAGTGATCCTCCCTTGCAAAATGAGCAAGCAACTACAGGTCAATATGCCACAAATTTAGCAGAATCTGTTCTGCAAGATGCATTCATTAGATTGTCACAGTCTCAACCCACTTTTAGCGAGGAGGCTGCAGTCAGCATCTCTGTAGGAAGCTCCTGCAAGTCAGAAGATGTATCTGCTTCCCGATCATGGAATGAACTTCCAAAAATTGTCATAGTGCAAAGTCCAGACAGCTGCGAGAATGTGTCCGACTGGCCAGGGTCTGTCTTCCCAAACCTGTGCCACTGGACTGAATCAGAAAGTTCTGCTGAAGTTTCAGATTACTTTGAGGAAGAACAATCAAATGGACACAACCAGAGTGCACTGGAGATGGCTCTGGCTTGTGCAGCAACTGTCATTGGGACCATTTCAAGTCCACAGGCTGCAGAAAAATTCAGAAGAGATCAAGAAGCCACAGACTCTAAAAGTGGAGCAGTTGATAATGAAGAGCCACAGGCAGCATCTTCACAGCTACTTGAAGACTGTATTGGTACAGAATATTCATTTCCATCTGCGCTGTGTGGCATGACTCAAGTAGCAAGTGCTGTAGCAGTCTGTGGCCTGGGGGAAACAAAGGAAGAGAAGTACCCTGCAACTTCGAGTGGACTGCTGTCTGCAGCTCAGACTTCTGCAGCCATTACTCTTCATTGTAGCATAGCTATAGGAAGCAGCATGGAGAAGCTGAATGACAGCATTGCAGAGGCACTTCTCCAAGAGGCATCAATAATCTTGACAAAACCTGATACATACAAAAATGTAGGGCATTTTATGGAATCCATAAATGGAAGAATTATTGAAACAGCAGCAAGGCCACGGATTCCACACTCTGATGAAATAATCAGGGATGAGCTCGCACAGAACTTATCCAATATTATTCTACGACATTCTATTGAAGAGGTTAGGAAGAAGAGACAGCTACAGCCCTGTTCAGAAAACAGCTCAAGTACACAAGATATTTTCATGGAGACTGCAAATGAGTTGCTTTTTAACGTGATATATTTCACTTGCAAGAAGATGAATGACATAAGACAAGTGGAAGAGTGTTCTCCTCTTTTTTCTGAGGGCCCCAGAGCCAAGAAAGTAACAAGAGTAGAAGGATGGCCAACACAGGCAATGGCACATGAAACATCACATAGATCCCTTGATTGTTCTGCTGTTAAGCCCTTTGGTACATCCTACAGTGCTAGCAAAGATCTTGGAAATGTTACAAGCACTAGGAAGAGTAACGTGAGAGATGTAAATAGCAAGGAAAGTGCCACATTGAGTTCAGAACTAACAAGTAGAGCTGCTGGGCATAATGTGCTTGTTGCAAAAACATCTCCCAAGAAAAGATACCTGAGAAGAACTACACGAGACTGTCACAAATCGTCAAATCAGAGTAACAATCAGAAAAAGAAAGACTACAGATCATTTTCAAACAGAGAAAATGCCTTTGCAAACAATGAATGCAGGCATGGTGTTCAAGAACAACTGTCTTCCAATGCCGCTGAGAACACAGAAAACCAGGCCAAGCATAAGTGTGATGTTGTGCTAAATGATGAAGTCCAAGTTAGCTTGTCTTTATTAGGAAACCATGTCTTGCTTCCTACTCAGCCTGTGCTACAGGTGAAACATTCAAGGGACAAATATTGTATAACAGATTTTGCAGAAGAATTGGCAGAAACAGTGGTCTCTATGGCAACAGAAATAGCTGCCATTTGTCTTGAAAATTCAAATGGAAAGCAGCCCTGGTTCTGTGCATGGAAGAGAGGTAATGAATATCTGGTGACCCAGAGTTTATCATGCAGAACCATGAAAAGGAAAAAGGAAACCCATGCTAACAGCTCAGTTGTTCGGAAGCACAGGGCACCTAGACTTAGTGAGATCAAAAGAAAGACAGATGAGCATCCTGAGCTAAAGGAAAGGTTGATGAATCGGGTAGTAGATGAATCTATAAACCTTGAGGACGCACCAGATTCTGTCAATATCTTTGCAAATGAAGTGGCTGCAAAGATCATGAACCTCACAGAACTCTCCATGGTTGATACCATCTGGCAAGGTCCAAACCACCCCAGAAACAGGCTGCACTGTGAAAGATGGAGCCGAGCCAAGGCCTCAAGCTGTGAGAGCATACCAGAGGAAGACGCAGATTCCAAAGCCTCTGTTAATACCCTAGGCCTAATGAACACCTTCGGTCAGCCTGTAAGCCAGACAAGTTCCGTCTCAAAACAGTCAAGTTGTGAAAGCATTACAGACGAATTTTCAAGATTTATGGTGAACCAGATGGAAAATGAAGGAAGAGGCTTTGATTTATTGCTGGATTACTATGCAGGAAAAAATGCAAACAACATCTTAACTTCTGCTTTGCAACAGGTAGCCAAGAAAAACGGTCATCTTAACGTAAGACCAAGTTGCCCATCCAAACAGTCCAGCACAGAAAGCATAACAGAAGAATTTTATAGGTATATGCTAAGAGAAATAGAAA
>VXAL01015105.1:90394-104297 GCA_013399475.1 Chauna torquata
GATAATGTATCTTCACCTCGGAATTCGAAGGACTGGTGTGGCAGTTTGCTACCACCCTCTCTACGATCACCTTTTTGCTTTAGACAATCCTCAATGCCTGACAGCAGATCATCAAGCTCTAGACTAACAGTTAATGTCCCAGTCAAGGCAAATTCATTAGATGGATTTGCCCAGCATCACCGGGATTCCTTAAGTGTACAGCCAGTCAGTACTGTGGCTTCTTCAGGTCTTTGCAAGTCTGACTCATGCCTGTACCAAAGATGCAAGACTGACCAGATAACAGATATGTTGATTCACGAGACATGGGCAAGTTCTATTGAATCTCTAATGCGCAAGAATAAAATCATAGCAGATGAGGCAGAGGTTGCAGAGGCAGATCACTGTCACAGTGATTCCACACCACATGTGGAACAATATGCAAACAGACTGGCTGCAAACATTGTTGAAAGTGGTAAAAATTTAATTGTTGTCCAGCAGGATTCCTTTGATTCTACAAGCCAAGATCACATGCTTGAAAGCAAACATCCCCAAAGTGCAGCTCAGATTCAAGGAAAACACAAAAGGGATGGAATAAATTTAGATGAGCAAAAAGAGCATATGAAGAACCCTGGATGCCTCCCTGCAGGTCAGCACAGGGAAGTGCCTTTAATTCAGATAGAAACTGATCAACGAGATGAGCCAGATAAAGACTTTGAGTCCTTAACTTCACGTGACCCTTCCGGAAAGGAGCATCAAAGCAATGAAAAGACTCCAGAAGCTCATGCCGGGAAGCACATGGTTTCCGGTTCCCTACTGAATAGGTAGGTGACAAAACAGCTAATCAGCATATTGCTTTGGTGTTTTAGTTTCCCAGTAAAAATTATTTTGATGAAGGGTTAAGATAAGGAGAGAACCACTTTTGGAGAAATAGAGTAAATTGTCACTACAGGTTTCTAATTACATAAAACCACCAAATTATACATCACAGTAGTGATTTGCGGAACAAACTTATGTTGAATATTACCATATTATTGTTCTGAGGTTCAAATCTAACAGTGCACAGACTAGTAAATTTTCCCGTACAGATATATAAGTCTTCCATAGTCAAGACAGGAGAGGCTGACAAACTTTCATTTAGCACTACCTGATAGCTCAATTTCAAAAAAAGAAAATAAAAATCAGGGTTAGTATAAAACAGAAGATAGCAGAATGAGCTGTAATTTTCTGCTGTGCTTGCTTATGTAACTGATGTTTTGTATACGTGGAAACAAGACCAGACTTCCAAGAGCTTGAAGTTCAGCTTTGTGTTTACAGTCTGGAAGAACAAGTAATAAAAATTTTTAGCGGAGAGGAAAATAAATTAAAAGCACCCCTCAACTACTTTGGTTCAAGACATCTCTGGGTAGGATTCAGGTAGAGAAAACAATAAAATGTCATTTTATGGAGTTTATACCACAGCCTACCACCCTCCTTACAGCTGTACTCTTTTTGTTGAGGAATCTGCAACTTTGGTTAAGGCAAAGTGTAAGCCCTGCTGTACAAGAGCATGGTGCAAGCACAGAGGATTGCTGTGGATGTTATGAGGTTAAGAGCAAGGCTGTCTCTCAAGGCATTGCCTATTTTTAACTGTACTTCTTAATCATATCTATCACTTTAATGGTGTCTTAGCTGCCAATCACTTGGAGCATTGCAGCACTCCATTATCTCAGAGTGCTAGAAAGAGTGCAGATGCTAGTGTTCAAAGTCATTTTGTAGCTCATTTTATGCTAGGCAGTGCTGTGTTTTGGCTTTTCACAAAGCTCTGCTTGAAGTGAGAAGGCATGTACTTCCCTGTGTATGGTAGCAATTAGGTGGATAATTACTATAGTCTCTCTATTCTGTCATACTGACTCTCCCCCACTAGCTTTCCTCTTCCTTGGAACGCAACCTGCTTTAAATAAGATACATTTAGAAATCTGCCTATTTGGAATCTTGACTGTTTGAAAATAAAGTTATTTTCTGCACAGTTTACGAGCCCTTTAATAAGAGCTTTTCTTCTGCCTTTGATGCAGAGTTCTCAAAGTGGTTATTGGAAGTTTAAAGTAATAGAATTGGTAGAGCAGAATTAGTACCCAGAGGCTACGCCTATATTAGCATTTTTCTTTGGCAACACCTTGCAGTTCTGAATCAACTCATCCCCATTTCTATGCATCGGCTCTGTTTGCAGCATGCAAAGCAGATTCCCTTCGGAGGAATGTAAACAAGAAGCTGTGCTGCAAGTTCCCCCAACTGGGAAGGAGAAGCTTCCAGTGGTTCTTCACATGGATTTGAACCACTTGTGGCACAGCCATCTGGCCCAAGTCTAAGCCGAAGTAAAAACCCCAAAACATATATAACAGATATATGAGTGTCAGCACCACTTGCTTTGATCCACTGACCCACTCCTACTGCATGAAATTATTTGGCAGTATAGGTGCAAGCACACAGGACTCCAGGCAAAATATCAAGTAGACAGTCATTATCAAAAAGCATCGCTAGTCTGATACATAATTGCATAATGAATCAAACAAAACCCAAAGTGCCCCCATAAGGTTGTTACCCCCAGAAAACTCTCTCATGTTTTGGACCAAGTATTTGACACTACCTACCCTGTATAAAACAGTCTCTGTATAACACCGCTACCCTGCTACCTGGCTGCTCGGGATGATGAGTTTTGTACCCAAGAGGTCAGGGATGACAGTTTGGGTTATTTGACGGATGTTGATTGCCTGGTAGATCAGAGGCCCTCAAGCAAATATGTCCCCTTTCTCTCTGTACAGGAGGCTGCCTCTCTCTCTGACATCCAGGCTTAATGCAGCCACTTCTCAGTTGTCACCAGAGTGAGAGCACAGCAAAAGGAGGGATCCACAATGATTCTATCCTGGTATATTCTGAAGTTAATTCCTTGGTGGCAATAGAATTTTTGGGTTGATCTCTTGCTCTAACCAAATTCAGGAAGCCTCAGCCATACCTACAGATAAAAGCCTGGAGAAATTCTCACTTTCAGAGGGATCATCCAGAGAGTTGCCAGTAAATTATTATTTTTTTTTTTTTCAAACCACAGAATTGCAGATGCAGACCATCCAGTAAATAAAGCAAACCTGTAGTTTTGTTGTAACTGTTACTCTGTTGTGGCAGTGATTCTTTCTTATCATCCAAGAAGGGGTGTTTGTTTTGTTTCGTTTTCCCAAATATTATATACTTTTCTGCCTGCATAGCAAAAGTCCCTTGGTAAGTCTCACAACATCCAGTTTGCCTCTGAAAAGTTACCCTAACCATAGTTTTTATTTTTCATTTATATTTATGACCTGTATGTACACACACTTGTGACGTGTGTTAAGTGTGCAGAATTATAAAGCATTTTTTCCTAACCCTGTATTCTCCAAATTGTCTGGTTTCTACCTACTGCATACTAACCAAAAGAAAGAATTTTTTCCATCCCCAACCAAAGCAACAAAGCTCTTAAGGAACACAGAAGGCTAAAAGTCATTAGTGATTCACAACCCACAATACTTTCCTACTTCTAGATCTCTCTTGGATCTACAGTGCTAACAGAGCAGAAGAGCTGGAGGCTTGTTTGTATGATAGGGTGATCCACGCAAGGGGATGTGAATGTGATATCTGTAAGGGTCAAATCTGCTAAGGAAGAAAGCGTAAAATGTCATAGACCTGCTACAGAGTGCACAGCTACACTTGGAGGAAAAGCAGAGTACATCACTCCGGAAGAATTTACTTCCCATTATATCACTTGCTTTCAAACTGTCCAGCAACATGCAGTTAAGGATGGGGGTATGGTTTGAGTGTGTTTATGTAAATAGTCAGTGGGGCACATTGTGGTCTCGTGATGGAAGGTATTATGCTTCATTTTTTTTTACTTGCTAACTTCCTATAAATGATTTGAATGTTGTGGGTCTTTTCTGTGTTGTTGTAAAATAGCTGGCTTTGTTTGAAATGCATTGAGTAAAAATGCTCTGAGAGTTTCTGCTGCATTTAAATAAAACAAAATGCATTTCAGGCAATTCAGAAAGACATACACAAAACAGAAATGAGAGAGACCTTTGGAAAGTAGCATTGTTAGTGAAAATGCTGCACAAAGTTGGTGTTTTTCATGTCAGGTTGAGTTAGGGTTACAACAAAAGTATCACAGTAGAATGCGCTCATTCTCTAATCAGAGATCCTGCACAGCTCAGATAAGATGAAATCAGATCTATCTAGTTCCTGTTATTTCACTTCTAAATAGGATAATAGTCTTCTTCTGTTCTTATACTCTATTATATGTAAGTCAAAATTGTTATATCATGCATTGCTACCTCTTGATTAATGTATTTTGTGAAATTTAAGCACTACTGTTATACACCAGAAATTGGAGAAAAAAATCTAAACATACTGATAAAAAACGGTCCGTACAGAACTCAAAGTACAAAATGGTGCATCTCTCAAGTGCTAAGAATTACTGCTGGCATTAGAAGAGCAGGCAAGGATAATGCGTGTTTCAGATTTTATCCTCTATTACCTCCCCTAGCTGTAAAATGTTCACATACATATATAACATACCTGACTATAATCAGTGGTCCAACAGAAATAAAAGATCCCATTAAGCAAGCAGAAGACCTTGGCAAGAAACTTATTCACCCATTACTAGGGCAGGAATTTAGTGCCTATATGTAGTTCCAAAATATGCTGTCATTCTGCACTAACATTTATCCCATACTTCAACCACTGATTGACTGAAATGCATTAAGCAGCAGGCCTATACAGCAAGCAGTTCTTTTAGTACATGTAAAATGGTTTTGTACAAGTTAAACCTTCTCTAAGCGTATTTCAGTATAAGGCTTACTTTGTTTTGTGTTTATAACATCCATAGGAAGACCATTTTTAAAGAGCATCCCAGATCATATGTTCAACTAGACTTCATGTATGAATTTATAAGCTTGTCCAGCCTCTTGCATCTGTACAATTTGTGCAGCTTGATTGACTTTAATGAGTAGCATTGCCTGAAGATTGGTAGTACTAGTTTGTTTGCCTGTATTACAATTATCAATATGCCTTCCTTATCATCCTACTAGCAAGATTACTCAGAGCAGACTGGATGCTGAAATCATAGGAGAGACAAAAACAGCTGAAGAATTTCCAAACCATCTCAGCAGCAGCGAAGAGAGCACTGGCAGCTGGTCCCAGCTAGCCAACGATGAGGACAATCCTGATGACACAAGTAGCTATTTACAACTCAGCGAACGATCCCTGAGGTACCAATATTGTCTGTTCTTAGTATACATTATGGTTTAATCAACCAAGCATATGATTTGATTACCGTGCACCAGGAATGAGTGGCAATAGCTCAAGATTTATTGAGAACATTGTAAAGAAAGCATAGTGACAGAGCTCAAAGTTCATCTCATTTTTAAAAAAAAAAAAAAAAAAGCCACATCCTGGTTCTCACCAGGTCTTTGCGTTGGTAAGCAGCTAGATTCAGACAAGGAAAGCACTTCCATGCCCCAGGCAAGTGCCTCAGTCCTGTAGTGAAATGGCCATCAGACAAGCTAATTGCTGTGGTCTTTCCTTTGCTTTATTTGCTATTTCCAAAATGCTTATTTTGGCATCTTCTTAGCTAAGACTGATGAGGCTGCTGTTCCCACCAGGCGTCTGTGCAGTGAGAGCACAGATAGCACCCTGATCTGCTTAGGATAGCACAGGGAAGCAGATCAACAAAGGATGGCTGAGTTTGCCCTGAGTAGGCTTGAATTCCAGTGTTCCCATTGCACTGTGCTGCTTTGTGTTCCTACTCAAGTCAGGATGTGTTTAAAGACGTTACCTAATCCTTGGAGTATACATAAACAGATGTTAGTTTGACTTCAACCCTTTCATGACTTCAAAATGAGCAAGGTTTTTTCTTCATATGATCTTAAATTAGATTTTTAAATATTGTCAAGTAATTACATCTTTCTCTTGGGTATTAAGAAGACAAGAAGGGAAGACTGTGGTAATGAATCAGGAAAGAGTGTCAGACAGCACTGTTGGCTCGTTGAAAAAATACTCAACAAAACTTGTCCATCAGCGTGGGTGAACATTCATCTCGTTATTGTAGTATCAACCTTTAACAAAGTCTTTGGTCTAAGAGAGCTAATGCATTGTGCCTTTTAGCTCTGCACTGAAACTGAAATTGTTACAGCAAGTCTGAATGCATGGCATACTGATTGATTCAGAAAAATATGGTGGAGAAAGGAACCGTCTAGTCAGTCCCTCGGATGTAAGGAAAAATACTATGAGTTGCTAGTATAGATTAATTGGTTCAAGTTTACTTAACACGCAGAAGTCATTGGTGCTAATTGACTTACAGGCAGCAAGTTCACAACCTGTTCATCAGACTATTATATCTGCATAAACATTCACTGTCAAATTTCTAACAATGTTATAAAGTGGACAGGTACTATTTTTTCCAAATATTCTCAGTTTTTATACTTCATCGTTGTGAAGCAGCCGAAGAATACTTCAAGGTACAAATGGTCCCAGTGAGCACTGGATTTAATTAAAATCTAAGTCTTTCGGAGTAGCCAGAAACATAAGGGACCGTCACTGTATCTGTAGGTTCCACCAGATCCCTGATAGTATTTGGGGTGGGATGTAATATGCTGAAACTGCTGCTGGTTACAGGCATGGAGTCACCCAAGAGGTAAGTAGTAAGGTGGGCAACCTTTGTGTACACACACACATACATCCCCTTGGTATAACTCACCACATTCAGAGGTATCTGAGGTTTTTCCAGGACATCTCTATACTTGGTAGTCTTTTCAAGGACACATGCAGACTGTTTTTTTGTTTGAGGCCAAATGTTCCTTGCATAAGCCATTCACAACAGGATAGTCTACTATTCTTTTTTTTTTTTCCTTCAGTTTACAGCATCACTTGATACATGATTTGCCTATAACTATTTTAATAAAGACCTCATTATTTTGAGCAGATTAGTGTGCTTCATTCTGGGAACCACTTGCTGAGCACAGATGATTTTGTGGAACTCCGCATAACAGGGGACAGCCACCTCACTTTACTTTGTACAGAAATAAAAAAAAAATGTATGGAGACATGTTCAGTGCAGCTGGGCACTAATATTTAAACTTTTGCTTTGTCAGCAATGGCAACAGCAGTACAACTAGCAGTCTTGGCATTATGGACCTGGAAATTTATCAGGAGAACGTGCCATCTTCTCCTATGATTAAGTAAGTAGTCACTGAAGTGAGTTTGATGTTTAGACTAATTTTAACTGCAGATCATTTACGCCATCTAAAATGTGCCAAGCCCTGCTTTGCACCTGCTGCTTAGCCTACCATTAGTTTCAGAAAAGCACACATGCAGGTGTCTGTGCAGTGTGACAGCATTAGACAGTGAAAGATTAGAGGAAAGCCCACTCAGGTGGATGTCTCAAGAGAATATGGAGACACCAACTGTTCTGCCTAGAAGGCAGCTTTCTGAGTATCCATTTCCCACTGTGTGAACTTCTCTGAGTAACTTCAGATATTACCAACACTTTAATATAATAGCAAGTAAGATCAAGCAAATAGGGATCAATTAAAGTCAAAGAAAAAAAACAACAGCATTATTTCCAAGAATAATAATTTGGCTTAAGTTATGTCTTAAGTATTGTTTCTGGGCATGTGTCTACTGAGCATGCAATAAAATTGTCAAGAGGTGTGCAAGTATTTGCCTAAAGATTCTAGTACCCTGAAACATGGTATGACCAGCCAGCTGGTGAATGCCACGATGCAGACAGGGCACGGCCGCTGCAGAAGCATATGGACTATACGTCACACATTGAACATGGGAACTTTGTGAAGTCACTGGCATCAGAAGATCTTTACAGCTTGTTACCAGACTATCCTAAAACAACAAACTGTCCTGCTTTTGAATCTCTTTTTTGAAAGAAATCTGGGCATTTGTATTTCTGTAGAGTTGCATGCATTCTCTCTGAGCTGCTGATCAGGACACTAGCCTTGTTAAAATGTTCCCAACTTAACTGTAGGCAGCGATACCTCCTACACGCATTCCTCAAGGTGACCCCTCTCCCTTACATTTCCAAAGACTAAAGGGATAAACTTCTAATTCCTCCTTAGCTTTCAGTGGCTATTTGCAGGTGTTAGCCCGTAGGCATGAGATCCTGACAAGACAGATGTTGTAGAACACAGCACCACCACTCAGGGCAGTTCGTCCTTCCACAAATCAAAGTTAAGGCTCAGAATACATCTGCTGTTCAAACAGAAAACTGGAAAAAAAAAATCTGACGGGAAGGATGTTATTAGGCACCTACGGTTCTGTGTCGTGACAAACCATGCAGTGCATACTACTATTTTATTCTTTCACATCTTGCAGTAACCACTACACAAGTGTATATAATCTTGATCTTCGAAGCCCTGGGGGAGATTCTGAAAGCCTGTGACAGAGGGTGGTAAGTGTAGCGTCCTCCCATGCAGGAAACAAATCTTAAAACTTGCATTGTTCTCCTTGGTTGAGGACAGAATGGGACAGTCTGGAAACACGTACTGTAAGCGCTACCCTTCCAGTAGCAATGAAGTGACTTCCATAACTGTGACATCAAACCTGAATTTACAGGTTCCTGCTGTATGTGAGTATGGACATTTTGTTCAGAAATGGAAGTTGAAGCAGTGAAAATATACCTGGAGTTTGCAGTTTAACAAGAACGATGGAACATAAGAAATGAAAGTCTTTTGAAATTTTTGCAATATGTAAACAGAATCTGTTTATCCAAATAGCTAATATATTTTAAAACAGCAGTAGTTGAAGTCATTGATAGTTACATTTGTGTTTAACTATGAAAAAAAGCTAGAAAGCAAGACTGAAAAAGATTCACCCAAGGAGTAGAGCACTGCAAAATGCAGACATTGGAAATTCAGTTTTCCCCCCAGGTTACAAGACCTGCTGTGTCTTACCATAATGTCATTTTCTTTGTCATTACGTAAACTGTAAAGATATGCAGATCTTGATGAAACGTAATACAGAGTGCAACTAGTACAAGTACTTCATCGTATTACAGGAAACATGCTGCAATTCCTATGTCTTTTGCTGATTTACAGATTAAATTATTGTAATATATTCAGCATTTTATTATTTCATCCTGTTTAATGTTTTTCTTGCAGTTTTCTAGGTCTTACATTGGGGGAGAAGCTTATCCATCATAAAGCAATGTTGTAGACCGTTTCTAAATATCACTAACAAGCTTTATTGTTGTTTGTTTCTAAGTGAATTAGTAGAAGAGAAGGTTTTCCTTAAAGAACAGACAGAAAACACAGAGGGTAAGTTGAACCATACCAATCACAGCATACAATTTGAAGTTAACACAAATAATTACACAATAACTGTTGGAATTATTTTTCCAGAAAGTACTTCGGGGCTCTCAGTTGGAACAGCCAATTGTCAGAAGGACCTCTTGGTGATAAATTTTGATCTGGAACCAGAATGCCCTGATGCAGAGCTGCGAGCCACCCTGCAGTGGATAGCTGCTTCTGAACTTGGAATCCCAACCATCTATTTTAAAAAATCTCAGGAAAACAGAATTGAAAAGGTAGTAGTTACAGAATTGGGCATACTATTAATTCACTTTAATCACAGTAACAGTTATGATTTATTGAAGTTACTGAACTTAAAGCAGGTGCAAAAACATCTTCATTACAGCCAGATGGCAATGCTACTGCTTATTACAGAAACAGGAGAGGATTAAATACATCAGGATTTAAGTTCATAGGCTCGTAGACTTGTTTGGGTTGGAGGGGACCTTAAAGCCCATCCAGTTCCAACCCCTGTGCCTGCCATGGGCAGGGACACCTGCCACCAGCCCAGGCTGCCCAAAGCCCCATCCAGCCTGGCCTTGAACACTCCCAGGGATGGGGCATCCACGGCTTCTCTGGGCAACCTGTTCCAGGGCCTCACCACCCTCATGGTAAAGAATTTCTTCCTAACGTCTAGTCTAAATCACCCCTCTTTTAGTTTAAAACCATTAGTCATTGTCCTACACTCCCTGATAGAGTCCTTTCCCATCTCTCCTGTTCCTCCCCATCATTCCTTGGTTGCATTTGAAGGGTTCCAGACAGTTTACGTGGAGTTTAAATGTGTACCTTTAACAACAACAACAACAAAAAATCACTTGACTGTAGACACCACACATACAAAGTTCTGCTACTCAGAGCCTACTGGTGACAGTAAGAGACAACCAGGACATGAGACATCAGTCATACTTAAAATTTCAAGCTTTGAAATTCCTTAGTCCTTCTGCAGGTTCTGCCTTGCCTGCTGCTGACCAGAGCAGCCTCAGGCAGATCTGAGCTTGTGCCTGGCTGCTCTACAATTGCTACAGCTGGGATACAGCAGGGGCCTGACACTCACACAATTAGGTGAGAACTACCACGGCCAAATGCACTGGCTGTATAGTTACTTTGTGCTGGTAGAAAGGGATTGCAGCTCAATGAGGAAAGGCCCCACTGCTCAGATGTACAGAGGAGACTAACTGCAAGTAAAGATAACACTGAGCTCAGTCTCAGTGGCTCACATAAGACCTCAAGGCTCCTGCACTAGAGCTGGTTGAAAGTTCAGAGGACAGGCAGGATGGACCCACCTGTGTAGGCATATCCCTATATTATTCCTAGCCTTACAGAGAGTTTTAGCAAGGATGGTGACCAACCAGCATTTCCAGCAGAGACATATTTGCAATCACACATTTGTTAGTTGGAAAATGAGACCATTTTACATCATTGTATAAAAATTATGAAGCACCTCCCCTGGCTCAACAATAAAAAAAGTGCTATGTGTACCAGCACACTTTTGCTCCTGTTCAGATGTAGCTTAGCCTCCACCAGTCACCCTTTTGAATGCAAAAGTCTATTTCCAGACAGAAACGGCTGACCAGAACTGAGAAACATTCTGAGGTATTAGTCCAAGCCAGAACACCAACAGCAACACTGAAATCCAAAATGGCCACAAGAAATACAGACTGATTCTGTTCCTGAATGATTAGTTTGTGCTCCGCTGGAGACGTCACCAAATGCCATCTACAATGTTTCAGAAATGACCTGAACTGCCCCTTTTCCAAGGTCCGCAAGAATGGCTCAAGCCTTAAGGCTTACAAAAAGTGTCACAGTATTCAAATAAATTAATGAAAAAAGTATTATAAATCAGTATTTTCATCTTTTAAAATAATGTCTGTGGGAAGATCATTTTGAGCAGCAGAGATATTGTTTGATTTTCTTCAGTACATGCATTTGGGAATCATAAACATAATTTAAAATGCATTCAGCATCAACAGCCCAAATTGCATCTAATTAAAGAAACAGCTGTCAGCTTTACCCATGTGCTTTGGCAAACAGTTAATTCAATTGCAAAAATACACTAGAGAATAATGAAGCACATCCTGCCTACAACAGTGCTCTTGGAAATCACGTGCCTATTAAGTATCGTTAAAATACATATTAAAAGTTTAGGCTTCAGTATGTAAATAGCAAACAGCCACACTAACTAGTGACACAATATTTTCTTGCATGGTTTAAAACTGGAAACGTAGAAGGAGCAAGCTAATTAGATATTGATTGTGAAATTCAAGGAAATAAAAAGCTTTGATTTTCATTTATACGCTGTAGAAAAAAAATGAGGCCAGATGCACGACACTGTGAAGCCCATTATTAAGTACAAAGTGGACAAGACTGAGGACTTTTTACCGCTGCTTAAGAATGTATATTTAACTCTTGGTTTATATGGAGGCTAAAAAAAAAAGTCAAATACAGATCCCTATGGTGATTCAACCACAACTGTGGGAAATGTCCTCATGCGACAGTTTACCTAGAAATCCCTCTCACCAGTACTGTGTGGATATTTAAAATACTGTGGGATGGATATGTGGAAATACAGAAACTTAAATATAACTAATGGTAATAAAGGAGGATTTTTTCTGTAAAATGGATAGTCACGCATTGTTTTGACAGTGAGTTATCAATAACGAGTTGTGATTCTTTAGCAAGCTCACTTTCACTGTTCTCACTTTCATTGCAATAAATAGGAAATAATTGATGAGAGCAGCTGATTTAGAAAACATCATGAGATCTGACCAGGCTTTGGGGAGCCTATGGAATTTCAGAAATGAAGTTCTCAGTGTTCTGTAAATAGAAAGAGCAAACCCTTATGTTACTGTGCTGTGCATCCACTCCCTGATAGAGCAGCGCACTTAAGAAGAATGGTCTCATGGCAGTTTGCATGTATTTGTTTAGGAAAACCTTAGCAAAATGTTAACCAAATCCTAAGTGTTATTGCTGTTCTGTTGTTGTTTGTTTTTTCCTCTAATTTAGTTTTTAGATGTTGTGCAACTAGTTCAACGGAAATCCTGGAAAGTGGGTGATATCTTTCATGCTGTGGTGCAGTACTGCAAGCTGAGTGAGGAAGGCAGAGAGATGACACCAAGCCTGTTTGATTGGCTCCTTGAATTGGGCTAAGAAAGTTCACTTGTTCAGCATTTTCATTTTAATCCAGTCTAAGTAAGCAGTGGTTCGTGTAACGCTCAGATTTTCAAACATCACTGAATAAAGCGAGCAAAGATATACTCTACAGAAACAGCACACGTCTGTTCCACAACCGAGCACTGAACAAAGTGAAACCAAGGTGTATTGTATCTTTATGTATCCTGAGGGACTCGTGACGTATTGTGCTATAGGATGTACTGTACTAGGAGGGGATGGATTTTTAGCCTTCTGAATTAATGGACTACACAGTAAAGACTTAATTAAATCTCCAATATGTTCCATTTTCATCAATTTGATTAAATCAATCGGCTGAAATGGAATAGTATACTACCATTCAGTTTTAAAAACACCACCAGTGTTTGTACAGTTTAACTATTAGAACCTGAGTGTGTTCCAGGATGCACAGAGAAACCTATGTACTTAGACAAATAAAACATTAAAAAAAAAAATCTCCAGTCTTTTAAGGGGTAGAAACTTTTGAAGACATCAGATCTTTGCAGTTAGACGACACAATAAAAAGCTGTTGAAAAGACATTTCAGTTTCTTTCCATGTGATTATTTCTCTCCCATAGCTGTTCCCCGATCCTGTCGTCTTCTCAAGGAAATGAAATCTAGACTCTGTTGTTATTACCCTTAAAAAAAAAAATCATTTATTTTCACTTGGAGCCATTTTAGTTCAGTATAGCTGTGCTTGGTATGTCCCTGAGCACAGCTCTGTGAGTCAGGGTAGCGGGTTTCTGCAGCTCTGTCCCACCTCAAGCCTGCCAGGTGACCTCGGGCGAGTCATTTCACCTCTGTGCCTCAGTGTCCCTAGCTGGTTAGAGGGAGTGATGATAGTGAATGTGTTACATGAAGTGCTTCTATGTAAAGCACTATGTAACATGCCATGTGTGGGTTAAGTAGTGAAAAAAATACTATTTTAGTTTAATCAAGTAAAGTGTCAATAAGGTAAAGAAACAGCACTCTTCAGATATGTATCTCGTCATAAAAATCTTAATGTTAATTTTTGTAACCTTCAAGAAATCAAAACGATTGTTAAAATTTCAGCACACATCCTTCTTCATTTTGGATATAAGTTTTGGACTATATATGATAGTTCACATTACTATAACATTTATATAACTGTTTGATAAGATATACTATGGTATCTTCTTGCTGATATGATCTGTTGTATCATGCACTCAGTGATACTCTTGACTCTGCCAAAGAGATTGGTTTTGAATTTAAAGGTAAATATAACTGATCACATCAAAGCTGTTCTGTGATTTGTTTCTTTGAAAATCTTTATCTTTTGCCTCTCTTTTCCTAAATAGCATAATAGAAAACCTGCCTTTCCCAATAAAATATTTAAGAGATTTTATTTTCCATATAACAATATATGCTTCTATAATATTGGG
>VXAL01015105.1:104330-119504 GCA_013399475.1 Chauna torquata
GGGGGAACTACCCTTTGCACTAAATATTTTTGAAGATTTTTGAAGTAGTTTTAAATAATTTATGAGAAAGAGCCATATTATTCTCAATTTTATCTTTAAAACCATTCCTAAAGTTGCATGATTTCACCACTCATTTGTTGAGAAATACGAATTGTCAGTGAAACCTAATACACAACATTAAAGAACATGAGAAATTCTACATCTCTGCAATATATACAAAACAGTGGAGGTCTCTTTACTGACAAGATAATGGTCAGTTTGTTGCATTCACTAAACGTAACTGTGCAGTCACTGGGCGCATTCCTAAGAACTGCTGAACATCCGCAACTCACACTAATACGAGTGGTAACGCTGAATGCTCAGCATTTCTGAGGCTGAAAGTTAGTAAAAAGCACTAAGTGTTACAAAGTGCTTTGTTTGAGTTAATAAATGGGAAAGTGTATTTATTTTTAAGCCAAATACAGTTAGCTGTTAGTATATAAATTTTTGCTGTGGTAGAATAAATGTTTACTTATCCTACAAAGCACAAATATCATGACTGAGTTGTGTGATGCAGTTTCTCTGTACAGTAGTTCTTAACGTTGCAATTTGTTCAGAAATAAATTTATGTTATAACATGTCGTCTTTGTCTTCTTAAAAAAATTGTTTGACCAACTAAATAATATTTGCATGTCATCTCTGTAGCTTCTCAAAAAAATGCTTCTGAACAAAAAATCTGACCCACAAGCCTAACCAAAGCAAGCCAGAACAAGCACTGGGTCCTACCTACCAATGCTATGGCTTTCCTCACATTCCACAATTCATTCAGGTGGTATAAGGCTAATCACCAAAAAAAAAAAAAAAAAAAAAAAAAAAATTACACATTAATTGCAAAGAATTAACCCCAGAATAGCTCCAACACACCAAATCCCTATTAGTGCTTACTCCAGCCTTCTTTCAATACCTGCAAAAGTAGGCAGGGCAATGGGGGAAGCAGGCATTATGGAGTTTCTTCTGCTTAAGTCTGCACAAATATTTATTTCCCTATTGCCTAGGTGGAAAGGTATTTCCACTGCTATACAGAAAAGGAAACCAAAGTTTAACTTAGCTGAGTAAATCAGAACAGGAGGAGTTGTTCATCATTAAAAAAAAAATGCTGAAAAAATTCAAGTCAATTTTAAATACCCAAGAACTTCATACTACATACTGATTTAGGTAAAAGTCTTAGAGTAAATTATGTGCAGTTCAGCCTTTCTATTTTCATGAGTGGAATGCAGGTTGTTCATATCATGAGGGTGTGGAGTGGGTGGCTGCTTACTGTCTTTTCCAACACAAAAGCTAGGAACCAATAAATTAAACATGCAGGAACCAGAGCCAAAGCAAACAAAAAGAGGTGACATTTTATCAAATGAAAGGATGCAAAACTTGTACATAGGTTCAAGTGGGGCCTGGATAAGTACTTGAAAGGGACACACCACAATTTACTAAAGAGACAAACCCTGTCACACCCAGGGGATCCCTGGGCATCTGAGGCTGCCCATGGGATTTGCCTCAGCATCAGCTGCAGCACAGGTCCCAGCACCGGCTCCACCAGCCGCCTAAGAGCACAATTTGGTCTGTAAATACATGAATTACACAGGAGAATTACCTATTAAAAAAATAAGTATTCAAAGACTTTGGTTTCTAGTTTGGTTTTGCTTAGGGTGCTCTCAATGTTGGAATTATTAGAAACTAAAAAAAAAAATCTTCCTCCATTTTGTCATAACACTGAAGATTTCTCACAGCCTTCAGTAGAATAATCATTTTACTGTGGTCTATGATAAAAATTGTCACCTGTTTACATTTATCCTATTAAATTCAGCAGATAATTTTGCTGGAGAGGCTGATATAACTGTTTTTCTTGTCTGATTTCACACAGAGCTGCATAACTGAGCACAGGAATGTCACAATGAATCCTGCACTCCAACATTCAAAATGCCATTGAAAAAAACAACAACAAAAAACCACTCCATTGAAATCTAAAGCCTACATAATTTACTTATTAAAAAAAAAAAAATCCAACTGAGAAGGAAAGCACATGCATGCTAGCCAATTAAAGAGTTTTAATTCAAGCCAGAGCCATTCCTAAGCCTTCAGTAAGGTTAAGTGAACTCATGATGCCACTGCTTTAATTTTTCAAACCCACTCTAAAGTCATTGTCATCACTAGGAACAGGGCCTCAGAAAGTGGCTTGCAGCTGTCAAGCATTTAGCAGGATAGACAGTTAAATTAGACAGCTGGACTATCAAATTAATTTAAAAAATTGTAGTGAAGACAAGTTTGGCTGTGGGGTACTGTGCCCTCCTCCCAGCTTCAGCTGAAAATTGGACAGTGAAGTGCAGCAAACTGGAAAATGTAACCACACGGGGTATATATTTCAGATCCTTTCACTAACTAACCAAGAAATACAAGTGATCACACAGGAGGAGCAGAAAGGCAAGTTCTCACAAAATGCCACTTGTAAAACCTGAGTGGGTATGAGTAGTATTATCCTCATGTATTCAGAAAAGAATTTGAACCTCAAGAGAGGCAAAAAGCAATGCTGAGTCCAAGTACACCTCATACATTTACATGGAAATCCTTGTCCTTGTCTTGCAAAACGTATGTTATCTTCTGTCCTGGGAAAACTATACGGCACGGGCTAAAGGCCTCTTTCCCAAAGAAAAGAAAGATGTATATTCACAGAGGTAAACGCTGGAAGGATTCAGACATCTAAAGGACAGAAACAATAAAGCCAATCTGATTTCCACTGTGACAGTCCTTACTACAGCACGCTTCAGGAGTCTCCTGTGGTAATGCTTTTCAATAACATCGCAGTGGGTGAAGTTGCCAGCATCTCAGTAAAATGCTGAAAACCTCACTCCACTCCAACTGCCCTGGGATTCCAAGTGGTAATCACTCCAAGTGGTAGCTTGGAGAGCACAAGGTACGCAGAAGCCAGATGTTTTTATAAGATTAAAAAGGTACCAGACAGTAGAGTTAGAGCACATACATATGAAGTTTTGGTTGTGGAGACTGAAGTGGAATTAAGGAAAGAGATCAACCTGATTTCATAGACACAGAATGGTTTCAGGATGATACATCTATAGAATGCACTCCTGATTTATATCTCTATAATTTATTAAATCTACAAATGGGTAAATCAAGGTGTAGAGAGCCTAACATCGAAGCGTTCACATGCTGGTACCTAGAGTACCATTCAAGTTTTTTGAGGCACCAAGTCAGCACATTTTTCAGCAGTGCTGTGAATCACAGCAGGTGTGAAAGCATTTCATTTTTGAGCAAGAAACCTGGATAACGTAGCCTGAAAAGCAATTCTATTCACTCAGCAAGTCTAGAGAGAAACAGAAATAAAGCCCAGGTGGCCTCCCAGTCCAACACTTAGTCTATGAAACCTCAAGTCAGTCACAATTTTGTCATAAAAAATAGGACAAGACCTGGAAGCCAAAAGCTACTACAGATCTTTAATTCATCGAGTCTCTATCACAGTATAAGAGAAAAATCATAACGAAATAGAAAAGAATACAAACTGAAAGATTAAGCAAAAACATGCCTCCTTTTCACAGTCCAAAGAATTTTTATGCAATCATTTTACAGAAGGTTAAATTTCAGTTTTTAACTATGGAGCAGCATTTGTACACATTATACTAGCTTTCCTCCATTTCTGTTAACCAGAATTCACCTATGTCACATCTCTAATTACAGCTGGAGACTGATCTAGGGGTTCTGGGCAGCTCTAAAATAATACAGAAATACTTTGCCCTTCCTACCCCTTTTAATTCCAGATTACCAAGACACTCTTCTAATATCAGAAGTCTTTGCACAAGACAGAAGGAAACACCACAAGCATTACTGTAACATTAATACTTGCCAGTTCGCCTCCCAGTAAAGGTTTAATTTTAAGTGATCCACAGCACATTGCTTAGTTCTCCCACTAGATGACATCACATGAAACAACCAGGACATTTGCCAAGGCATTTCTGTTTCTTCATTTACACTCAAGAATGCTGGCAAGCACTCAGAGAGAGTCAGACCTTACCAGCATTACTAACTTCATATTACACTTAAAAACATTTCTCAGTCTACAACCACCCAGAGATATAACACAATATAAACAAATACCTTGAAGTGTACTCCCTGCTACGCACTTTCTTTCTTCCTTTTCTCTCTCAGTCAATACGCCATCACAAACTTTGTTCCATCCTACCCTCTTTGCCTCTTCATCCCTTCTTCCAAGCCTGCTGGAGGTCACCAGTTGGCTCTGCTACTTCAGTACTCCCCTGTAAAGAGCAGCTGCAGTTTCAGGTGCTCTGGTAGGAGGCTGGGAGAGCTCAGCACAGGTGAAGTCTGTTGCCAAGTGCTGGAGAGGCAAGCCTGGGTGAGAGTTCGCCGCAGGATGGTAAATAACTTGCAGGAGTTCATTAGCCACTTCTCAGCTCATGTCATGATCGTTAGCTCCAAATCTGGCGTGTAGTGTTTCTTCATGCTGCCCATAATCTTTGGGCCAGTATTCAGAGTTGGAGTCACCACTAAAACTATTCTTTTACCTCAGGTAAGAATGGAAGAATGAGGGATGATCAAAAAGGAATGGAATGAATGGAAAGGTGTGGTCAAGTATGAAAGGGTATGAGTGGGAGTTTAACTATGGTATGCATGCAATAGTTAATAGTAATGCAGTTCACAAACGGTTGCTAATGTTTTCCCTATTAAGAATAAAGAAACTGGCATTGTAACTCAATACTTTATTATACAACAAAAAAAATTAATACAAAAGTACGCAGAGTAGGTGCCTAACAACACTCCTTTCACACTTGAGAGTATGCTAATGCTGTGTTTTTTGTTTTGTTTGTTTGTTTTTTATTAGAATGGTTACAAGGAAACAATGACACAAAGAAATGGGGGCATCCTGAATTTGTATATGCTAATCATGATTTCTCTCAGGTAACAGAGATGATGGAGCCAGACTCTTTTCAGTGGTATTGAGTGAAGAGGCAACAGGCACAAACTCAAATACAAGAAAGCATTCCATTTAAACACAAGAACAAAACCTTTTTTCACTGCAAGGATGATCAAACATTGGAGCAGATTGCCCAGAGAAACTGTGGAGTCTCCATCCTTGGAGATATTTAAAACCTCATGGATGTGGTCCTGCGCAGCCTGCTGAGCTGACACCGCTCTGAGCAGTGGTATTGGACTAGACAGGCTCCAGAGGTCTCTTCCAACCTATACTATTCTGTGATTCACTATCTACCAGACATCAGCAAGTCAAACCTTTCAAAATCTGGGTAACTTGGCTACTTCAGCAAAGCTGAAACACAACAAATAGGTTAAAAGAAAGCAGATCAGAAAGACTGAGTTTATTGACTATGAAACTCACGATGCAGGCACATACCATACTGGATCTTTACTTGTCTTCAGTCAGTGCCATATTCTACAGGTGTTGTCCTTGCTCCCTAGTAATAGACGCACATTGTGAGGGAATTGTTTAGCTGTATTGCACAACATATTCATTTTTAACAACTCTATCGACAAGCTGCCTGGAAAGCTGAGAAGCCAGAAAGACGTCACTTTTTCTGTCCATGACTAGCAAAAGACAGCAGGACTTGCAGTGATATTTTTTGCTGAGATCATCCTGCGCCCCCATATTTTTGTAGTTCAGTCCAAAGGTCCAAGCAATCACAACTACTCTGTTCCCATTTTCCCGCTTCCAGGACTTTTTGTCTGAAATGAATGAAATCTGAACAGAGTGCAGCATCATGTACCCAAAAGGTATGCTGGTATGTTCCCATTTAAAAAGCTTTGCATTTTTTTCATCCAGAACTCCCTCACTGCAATGTATTATAACAGCATGGCTTAGTCACTGGTCTGGGACTAGTACACACCCATAGGACAGACGGTAAGGTATGTTCATGGCCATATTCACTTAAGCCTCAGTTCCAAAGTGAGTTTATAATTTTTCTTGACTACATTTTAAGTCACTGCTGGTAAGTCATATTTGGTGTGTGGCCCCAGGACACTTTTCAGACTCTAATTTTTTAGGATAACAAGATTTAAAATGTATCTCAAAAAAGGAGGGGAAAAAAAAAGATAATTTGGAATATGTTATTACCTGTAATGATTGTATTGCCTTTGTAATTGAAAGCACAGGAGAATATCTCATCAGTGTGACCCTCTAATATCTGAAGGCAGTGTCCAGTAGCAGCATCCCAGAGTCGAGCTGTTTTATCAGAGCTGGCTGTTAATATACGATTGCCTTTAGGGTTGAAACATATCTTCAAAAAAACATAGAAAAGAATTATATTATTTTAACACATTACTATGCCTAGAAAAGGAAGCATATCTAGAGATTAAAAAATGAAAACACAGGCCAGCGACTACTGCATTCAGTTGTTCTGCTAAAATTAAGGATAGTATTTCACTAGCATTACTCTGGCAAACTTCTGTGGCTGGAAGCTTTGTGTACTTAAAAAGGTACATATACAATACTAAGGACCATACTAAGATCAAGACTTCAGACTATCGCACAAGATCACAATTGCTCTATAATGGTAACAACTTTATTTAAACATTATCATTATTCCAATGTAAAAAATACACATATTTTATAGAGTTCTACATTAAATAGCATGTGTCTGTAATATCCAAACTCCCACTGAAGGCAACTTATTATGCAGTATGTCTTCATATTTTGCTAAATATTCATTCCCTAAATTGCATGCATTTCCAGATAATCAGATTTTTTTTTTTAAGCACTAACCAGACAATACCTGGTTTACTACATAATGCAATTTTGCTTAATTACTGAAGGCAAATTGCCCGTTCCCCAGAAATCAGATTCCAAGTAATAACCTTCCCAAGCAATCACAGCTACACAAAACGTCTACAGAAATAGACTAACTCTTCAGCATGCTCCCAGACTAGCAGATTCTCACTTCCAGCAAAGAAATCGTGCCAGCACTGAGGACCCTGATGGATACTGTCCCTAACCCTTCTACACATCAGCATGTATTCAGACTGCGTTCCTCAGTGCATCTACGCTTAGTGTCAAATATTGCACTGAGTATATTAAGTGAGGAAAGATTAGCCCTTCTGAACTTAATATTCTCTCAGAAGTGATTATACTAGCCAAATCAACACAATCAAAGCACAAGTTTTGTTCACTAAGAGCCATCCTAGTACCAAAATATTATCAATTTAATTGCAAAATAAATCAAACAAAAGCAGAACAAACATAGCATACTAGCATGGAAGCTAGTGAAAATTATCCATTTGAAAGAAAAATGAAAATGTGCAAGCATTATATAATAAAGTTTTTGAATACTCAAAATTTTGGAAGTAACTAAATGCATTTGGAGCTGAACTTTGGCATTCAAAATTGAGCTCAACGAAACTTTCAGTGACATACATGAGTAAACTCCTCAAGGCCAAGTGATTTTTTAAATGGGCTTTGAGCTTCCAAGTACCTTATGCACTTTTGAAAATAAGACCCTCCATGTATTTCTCCACAGAAATATGTTCCTTCCGTTCTGTTCCATAAGTCAGGTGTGCAGAGAAATGAAAAAGAATGAAGAGCGGGAGATTTGGTAGAAACAAGGAATAAGGGCAATGTTAAAAGTCTCAGAAGGCAGTGGCCTTAAGATTTCACCAAGATACTACAAAACTTGTGCTTATTCTTTAACAGTATTTCTGTGCCATAGAATAAGTGGTGGACTGGATGTCATACACAATTAAATACGAAAAGGTACAAATTACATACAACTTACCTTTGAAATCTCACCTCCATGCCCTTCTAGTTTTGCAATGCACTTTTTTGTTTCTGCATTATAGACTCTTCCTGATCCTGTTGTAGTAGATTAGGAGCCATCTGTGATTGTTCTGCTGAAGTATGCTTTTCAACAAGAACATCTTAATGAGGCCAGAGGGGCCTCATTCTCAGGTTTGATTTCAAAAGAAATAGATGAAAATCTTAACTCAGTTTCCCCCAAGGATAAAATATGTCGAAAAGGAGGCGTAATCTGGCTGGTAAAGGTTGACTTCTTAATGGTTTCTGCTGTGAAACTTCTAAAATGTGAACTGAAATGTCCACATAGAACACAGACCACTGAAGTCTGTAATTTCGTAATGCATGTACATTATACTCAGAAAGCTTTCATTATATTTCAGATATACATTCTACTTAATAAGCTATTAATTATATTTAATAAACTGCTGATTGCATTTCAGAAAACTTTTTATATTGTCTTAAGTAGTAAATTTAGCAACTACAGCAAATCAGATCCAGATAGTGCCTCCCACCCATGTCTGGTAACCTGTTCCTGAAAGTGCAAAACCAAAACACTATGTAAAAAGAACATGGTATTGTCACTGCCTGTTGTAATATAACACTGTGCAGATGCATACAGAAACCTATTTATTGTGATTTCTAAAAAAAAATAATAATAAGCATGCAAAACTGCTGCATACCAATAGCAGAAAAATTGCTTATTTTACTAACTCTTCATTGTGTATTATCCTGCTGTGCCTAAATCTGAGCCACCCAAACCAAAATTCACTCAAAAGACACTTATCTAAATATTTAAAATGCATTTCCAGACACAAATGAGTTATTTTCCAACACGCTTGACATTAAAGGTGAAAGACATTTTGAGTTGATTAAAGTATAAAAAGTATGAAAAATATGAAAATTTTCACTGGGAAAAACTTCCAAAGTTTAATGCAAAACTTTCTATAATGCAACAAACATAGCTTGATCTAGAGTTTCAAGTCATAATACTCTACTTTGATCAAGCTGCATTCAGAGCAAAAACAAAGGAAAAGGACAAAGATGTTTTTATGCTAGTATTGCGATCCTTACAGCAGTCCCAGTCACTTCACTTACCATCAGCAGAGGCCGTTGCAATACGCTGGCCGGCATAATCAAAGCAGACATCCAGTATTTCATCACTGTGACCTGTTAAAGTTGCTATATGTGCCCCAGTCATAGCATTCCACAGCTGCATAGGTAAATAAAGGTAATTTTTTTGCTTATTTCAATTAATTTACTTGAAAGATATCTAGCTGATCAATGAAGTGACATGTATAGGTCCTTTCCGATGCCTGAATGAATGCGTTAACATGAATCCTGGATAAAAATCAATAGAGTAACTGCTTTTTCAGTTTAATGAAGTACTACATATTTAGTATTTCAGTGTACTAATTAAATTAACCTTAAAATATATATCATTATTAAACCAGACTTCACTGAAATGAATAAGCTTATATAAGAAGCTCATAGGTTTTGTATTAAGTTATAAATTCTTCAGTGAATTATGCGTATTAAGTTAAAATAATGCTCTTCCATTTACAAAAGACACAGTTTCATATATCAAGGAGCTGATGAGAAAGCTTCAGTAAAAACTAAACAGAACAGAATTCCAAAAACACAGCAAACAAGATACAAGAGAGACCAACCATCATCTGTCTAAATTGCTACAATCTGCTTATGCTACCTAAAAAGAAGGAAGAGCATCGTTTTTTTTCAAAATATAGGCATTTTGAATTCCCAGGGAGGGGAGGTGTCTGCAGCACACACAATAATATCTATTCATATGAGTCTCCAGTAGTTTATCTTGTGGAATGTCCTTCAAGGTATTCAGCTATTACACATGGCATGGTGGGCTTGGACCTCAGTAGTCAGACACTTGATTCCTCCATACTGTGATTCTGCTTTGATTCTGATACAGAAAACTCCACCTTCCTGGTAAAAACTTCCTGTACGATAAACTGTGAAGAGCTGGATTTTGGA
This sequence comes from Chauna torquata, assembly GCA_013399475.1. NCBI lineage: Eukaryota > Metazoa > Chordata > Aves > Anseriformes > Anhimidae > Chauna > Chauna torquata. Next base: position 114,133 of record VXAL01015105.1, read on the forward strand.
AATGTTACAGCTTTGTCTGTTCTGTAGAGAGCAAAACAAGGGTGCTATAAATTCGGGTGCTCCTTTTTGAATGTTAGCATACCAAATGTGCCAAACTGTTGAGCACCTCCACCTTAATTTTATTTCAGTTATGTGTGCGGTATCTGTGCAGATGAAAAACAGACAATTTCTCACCACTGAAATGTAATCCTTTTGCAGTTTAACACTAACAATCAAAGGCATTCATCAGAAGCATTCCAACTGAAAATCTAGCTCGTAGTGACCTGCCAAAAGGCACATGTGATGCTTGTGACACAAGAAGTATTAAGGAAAAAAAAAAAAAAAACCACAGAGTTAGACTCCAGGACATGAACTGCAAAATAATCCTTTATTTTTCATACTGAAAATATAAATTAGTTGTAATGGCCAAGCCTGCCTTTTAGTTTAGCTGTACTGAGTAACATTATAAACCATACAGTTAACTTACTCATAGAACAGTTTTTAAAATAGTCTACAGTGGTTTTCTGAAAAAAAAATAGGGATTCACTATATTCGATATAAAATCTGACAATAAATTATTTGCTGCATTATAATAAACAGCAAGAGAGCTTATGTACAGGAGTGTTCAGTGCATACTCAACTTCCTTACCATGCATGTTTTGTCCATTGATCCAGTGACAATGAGAGAACAGTCCCAGTTGAACTGTGCACTGCTAATCTCTCCTCGGTGACCTATTAAAGTATGTAACATCCTACGAAAAAGAAGAATTTACACTTTCAGTGTGTATTTTGATATAACAGTATAAACTATAAGCAAGCTTATAAACTGATACAGTTAAGGTGTCAAATCTTCACCACTGTATCCATTAAGGCAATTAAATGGAGCGGTACAGTTCGTTTAGCATTGCTGTACTACATCAATTCCATTTTTCCCTTTTTTAGAGAGGCAGTGAAGAATAAAATGAAACAGTTCTCCCTTCTGTTTCAAAAATATTTTAATGACTGTATTTCCAGTGAAATGTGATGACTTTTCAGTGCCAGAGACAGATTTCTTCTATTCATCTAGATACAAAGCACATACAGCAAGTTTTTCCACATTACTCTCCCATTATCCTGCTTCAATGAACTGTAAACAGTGTATTTTTAAAACTCCATATCACGAAAGTATTTAATCTAAATCTTTTATAAAATCCACTAAAGATCGAATGGAACCTAATCAGGTGCTTAACATGAACGTGTACCCAAGTAACAGGCAAATGACAGCCAAACTGAAATATGATTCCTAATCCTCATTAATCTTGAACTTCTTGCTGCACAAGGACTGACAACACAAGTTTCATTAAATTCTTTAATCAGCTTTAGCTAAATAGAGAGGGGTACAATTAGCTATTATTGCTTACTATGAATTAATGGCCTATAAAGCAACGAACCCTAAAAAAGATTAATTGATATACATATTAAAGGATTAGTAAATTAGGATATTATCACAATGTAATATCATGGTATCATTAATAAAAAACAGCTTTAACTAATGGATAAACCAATGACTAGAAAAACAACTAAATGAGTTTAAGTAACTGAAATGCTTTTATTCATCACAAAAGATATGTAAGGGTAACTAAATTAATATATATGTTAAATGAACTCATCACAAAGCAAATCTCCTGAGCAATTGAATTCTGTTTGTTTGTGATAACAAAAACTTGATTATACTGATGTTGTTTTATAGAACGACTCCTTTTTCTTTCTAACGATGTGAGGCACGCATTGTTGTAATTGTACAGACCTTTGTACAGTAAAAACAAAAATCAACAAAGAGAAAACCGTGAACTTTGTTATTTTGTGAACATATTATTTGGTCATCTAGACTACTGTTATTGTAATAGCTGACACCCAAAATATCTAATCATGAAAAGGTTTGAAAAACCTTTGATTTCCAAATTTTCAAAAGGCAGTCCAGGCTTCAAGGCTCAATGTAAATCTCCAGTGAATAAGCAGAATAAACAGCAATGTGTGGAACACATCTCACAGAGACCACGATCTATCAGATACACAATTAGGAGGAACCAAGAAAACTGGCTGGGAAATGCCATGCAAAATTTTCCATTTAAATGGAAAACTTGAGCATTCTTGAGGTTTCGTTCTTGTCCCTGTGTCTACTCCTCTCAAGACATTTCTGGGTACCTACCCAGAAGAGAATTGATGAACACAGGTACTCATCAGAGTCAGACAGCAAAATCAAAAGAAACTTCAAGCATCAAACTCAAATTTGGAAAGCAGTGTTTCTCATAGATTTCATACGGTGAAAGAAGGGCACGCACAACCTCACATACAAGCTTTTTGCAAATCTACCTGAATTTGTGTGCAGAAAAGTCTGATTTGCTCACAAGTATTTCTAACCACACCTCTTCTTTATTACTAAAGGCATACATGCCCACCGCCATCTAGAAGGCCGAATGCTGGCCCTGGCACAATTATATTGCCCACTTGCTAATTACCAGAATTATCAGTGTTTAAAGAAGAATTTCCTCCTTCATATTCCACTTCCCGCTATTGCCCCTGATGTGAAGCCCACACTCATTTCTTAGAAGAAAGAACGCAACATGAAAATCCCAAGACTTTGACTTCATTGCAGGCTCAGCCAAGAAGCTGGAAGAAGAAGCTGTTTTCAAACAAAAATATTTGCAAGAACACCAGGCTGAATTAAGTTGAATCCAAAGGTCCAATTTGCTAAATGATTGACTCCTAGGTCCCACCAAACATTAAACTGCTGAAGTTGAGTAAGCTCAAAGCTTACAGGATCAAGCCTTAAATGATGTACTGTGTGTACACTGCTTTTTAAAATCGCATGATTACTCGTATTTTGAAGCTATACACATTAAGATTTTTACTCCGAGATATTGCTATACATAGACTTTCATTTTATTTATTAATTTCAGAGATATTTTTCTTGCTCTTGCAAAAGAAAGAAAGAGAAAGAAAGAAACAAAGAAAGAAAGAAAGAAAAAGAAAAGAGAGAAAGAAAAAAGTGAGAGAGAAAAAGAGACAGAGAAAGAAAGAAAAAGAAAGAAAGAAAAAGAAAGAAAGAAAAAGAAAGAAAGAAAAAGAAAGAAAGAAAAAGAAAGAAAGAAAAAGAAAGAAAGAAAAAGAAAGAAAGAAAAAGAAAGAAAGAAAAAGAAAGAAAGAAAAAGAAAGAAAGAAAAAGAAAGAAAGAAAAAGAAAGAAAGAAAAAGAAAGAAAAAGAAAAAGAGAAAGGAAAAGAAAAAGGAAAAGGAAAAGAAAAAGAGAAAAAGAAAAAGAAATCACCTCTGAAAACATAATAGAATCTTTATCTTCATAAATTACTTTGTCTGTAATCAGGGCAATCATTTTATTATTCTACTTATACTGAGTTTCCAGTTGAAAAAACAAGAGGATTTGTCAGGATAATACAACAAGCTCATACTTAGCTATTAGGTTATTACTTGTTGGCATAATCAAGACATTTTGTTGTCTACAGTCAGAGGAACTAAATTTTCTCCTCTTCATAAATGTATATTAACATAAAAGAGTGTGAGGAGGAAAAAGGACCCTCTGTGTTTTTTAAAGTCGATTTGACCAGACTAATTTTCTATGAAATAACATAGCTTTTTTTTTTCCACTTAAGCAGTCGGTTCCAGCTAGAAATTCTAGACACCTTCAAAACCACAAGTTTCCACGCTGATAAAATATTTTCCTGTTTGGAAATGTTTGGAGCATTCACCAGCAACAAATGTAGGATATACCCATTCTGTCTGCCTCCTCAGTCCTCATGAGAAAATGGAAATTTAGAACAAAAATCTAAACCTATTGCATACAAAAGCATTTGGTGAGCAGTGCATCTTTTTAGAAGAACATAGGGAACTAGATAAAAGATGAAAAGATGAAAGAATGCATAGTCTAAAAGAAGCAAAAATACTAGGTCTGTAATTTGTAGCTCAACATTGTCTTTTTCATTTGTCACTGAAATATGCAATGTCAAATGATATTTATTAGTAATTTTGTACCTGCCGGTGACAACTTCCCACACTGCTACTGTATGGTCGAAGGAGCCAGTGATAATCCTATCTCCGGTGGTGTTAAAAGATAAAGCAATAATTTCTGCTGAGTGCCCCTGAGAGAATTTTAAAAAAGGAGTATGAGAATGCAAATAGGACTTTTCCATTAACTTAGTTCAATATGTAGCTTTTTCAGTAGCGTAATCCTTCTACAACACTTCAGTATATTATTTACTGTCTTGTCCAATATATCACAATTTTAGCAGAAAGATCTACTGGACTGTGGAATAGTCGATATCCCAACAACTGCAAAAAACCAGGCACATCACTTAAGCAGTGAGCAATTGCCAGTGATAGATAAAGAATCAGAGATGTGACCAGTATTTTCCATATTTGGTTTAAGCAGAATCACATTTGTTCACCAATGCATGCTGAAATCAGATGATTCATTTACAGTTAACTGCAGTACAGCTTGTCACCAGTCTCAGTGGAGAGGCTTGGAAAAATGAACATAAGCATACTTATAAGCTATGGGGTCACACATTCCACTGCTCTTTTCTCTGCTCAGGACTCTGAGGAAGAGAAAGTCATGGAGGAGAAAATGCCTTCCCCACACTATAGGCCACATACACCAGGGGAGAAGCTTATGCTCTACTTATTGTTTAGGATTTATGCAAGAGAAATGCACGGAAACAGCACAGGCCAATCCGAACCAGCAGAATCCCAGCAGACCACATAGACAAAAAAGAAATCACAATCTAGAGGTAATTGAATAGCATTCCTCTGCACACAGAGCAAAGAGAAATCACAATCTAGAGGTAATTGGATGGCTTTCCTCTACTGAGGTTTACACAAAGGAGATCCATACAGATAGCCTCTGACATTGATGTTCTCAGAGTTCTTTTATGTTAATGCAGAAGAGGTAATAGATTACAGTACAGCAATGTTTTAATGAGCAATGGAAGGCATTCTGACCTATAACAGTAACATCACTGAAATTATAAAATCTTTTTATAAATAGGATTCTTTATAAAACACCATAGCCTTACTATTCTCTTCAAGTTTTCTTAATGTTTTGTAACTGCAGTCACTATGGGATCACCTGGTAACAGAAATTCTCTGCAGGTTTTGAAACTGTAGTAATAGTTATACTGTTAGTCAGAAAACTAAGACAGCAAGGAACACCTTTAAAAACATAAAGAAGGCAAACATACACTTAAAGTAACTATTTCTTCTCCTTTCTCTATATCCCATAATTTGGCAGTGGTATCCATGCTTCCAGTTGCCACCAATGTGCTTTGGAGATTAAATGATAAACATACCTGTAGCAAGAATCATTGGAGAGAAAAAGTGGAAAAGAAGATTAATTGTATACAT
>VXAL01015105.1:119518-133250 GCA_013399475.1 Chauna torquata
AAAAAAAAAAAAAAAAAAAAAGGCTTACAGTATTTCTAAACAAGACAACAGTCTGATTTAATAGTTTATGACTTACAGAAAAATTACACGGCTCTTCTGACAGTTCATTAGGAGAGCAACAAGTCCTTATCCCATATCTCTTTACTACTCAAATCTAGCGGACTAATTGCCTGCTTTACAATGACAATGTGTTAAAAAGACTTACTGGAATTATTCCCTGTATTGTTTTCCGAGCCTGGATTAAAATTCACTATTTAGGTGCTTCATTTTGTGTTACAGAGAGAAATTGTTTAGTTCACAGAGTTTTAATCAAAATCAGGATTGAAGCAGTTTATTAATTTATTAACAGTGCATACATATCTGGCAGAGAACTATACATTCAGCATCAATATCTGTAATACAATAGATAAACCAACACCAAAATCTCCTGCAATCTTAACGGCTACACATTTCTAAACACTCTTCTACAACTCCAAGAAGTTTCAGTCTCACACACTTCCACACTCTTGCATGCTCACACATCCCCTCTCCCAGTATGCGTGGATTACAAGCACAGCCCCTTTTCTAGGAGTATGTGTTCCCCTACTTGCACACACCTTCCACAGGAGACCCAAGTGCTCTACCTTTAGACAAACCCATGTCACTTCCCACAGTCTGCTGATCCACATGCCAGAGAGCAGGCATCCAAATTCACATAGCCACACTTTACAGGGGGAGGGAAGCCTGCTTGTTGCACTCATGCTGACAATCCACTAGCCAGATGCAGACTCCACACAGTCTCTCTAAAAATGAGGCTACACTCCTTGGTCTACTCAGAGATCATGATGCCTGGGGTGACTTCTGGCAGTGCCACAGCAGGTTTTGACAACTGCTGCTTCCAGTCTAATGTTTCCCCAACCTTTTTAAAATCATCTTGCTTCTCATATACTTCTTTTCAGGATCTTCTACTTCTTTATTTCAAAATTGTCTTTGAAATTCCCCAGCTACCGCTCAAGTCAGCTGAGAGTGCTCGTCTCTAGCACTACCACTTGGGGGCTGATGGTAGTCTTCCTCTTTAACATAATCAGTTTGGGGCAAAGATGTTCCAGTTTTGCGTACACACACACATACACACTCTGTAAACTCACACTCTTAACAGGTGTCACTATCCAGGCCATTTGCCATAGCTGCCCCTACAACATCATGTTTATTTATGAAAATGCAAGAACAAAAATTTAACAACTTCCTTAATTCATTTTTCACATTAAAAAATCATTCTCTGTAATTACTTAATATGACTGTTCTGCTAACAAAGAATAGGAGGTGCCATATAAAAAGGAAAACAGTAGCTGAGGTCACTGGTGCATCTTCATTCTGTCCATTTATTTTTTTTCTTTTTTAATACTGAACAGCCTAGGACATGCCCTTGCCAGCAATGCAATCATATGCAATAATGGCCTTCTTTTAGAAACAGGTCTCATTCAGAGAAACAGAATTTTCTGCTGGCTATAATCTTCTACTAATTACTTACCAGCACACCTCATAATACTCTGGGTAATAAACTCAATATATATTGGATTAAACCCCTACAGAAGTCAGACGAAATTGAAAGGGCCTTTAGCTAAGTGATTTGTAGAAGCAAAATCACTACAGCCAATCTCAATGAGCAAACATGTTTGTGGTAAGGGATAACTGTTTCAAAGTGTCCAGAGAACTAGAAACCTACTGAAACCAACACTGGCTACCACCAAACTAAACAAGCATTTTCTCACACTAGTTATGCGCCTTACAACTGATAAAATAAATGCAGACTGTTTCCAGAAACAGTTTCCAGAAATGCTTTATTGAATAGGGATTCTATAGCTACTTTTATTCAGAAATATATTCTGCACTGAAACAGAGAGTTTCAGTGTATTTGCCCTGATCTATTAAATTGAAGTGCTGGGCATCAAGGTATGCTGATGCAAATAGAGGAACTGGAAAGGAAATCAAGGATCTTTAAACTTAAACTGTTTTGTGGTCATAAATCATTGACATTTTAGCTTCCCACATAGTCTCAGTTAGCATACTTAAAATTCTATTTTATTTCAGAAATCCATTCTTCTATGGCTCCAGTTGGCCCTGTGCATGAAGCACAGATCTTAGTGTGAAATACAGCAGTACAAGCAATGATGTTCTTGAGTATTTAGTTCTGCAAATGAGAGGCAATGCAGCATATGTAGAAAAAAAACCAGGATGATATACAAACAAATCAAGGAATAAATATGTGCAATAAGTTGAAAATTCAGGTTGTAGTTTTCAAAAAATGTTTTAACATTCAGCAAACAAAGGAAATTGTAAACAAAAAATTAAAATGACCTGTTCAACTGCATACAATGTTTGTTCTATTTCTTAAGAACTTTCAGAGCAGCTTGTCTTCTTGCAGAGCAGAAATACTCACAAAATCTGAGCATGTGAACAGATGTTACAAAATGTCTGCCCCTTCCAATGTCAGCTCACAGAGACATGGAACCTAAAGCCATTTATGATGTTGTATGGAAACATAAAGGAATAAGAAACATTCATCAGCACTCACTATTTCTGCAGTATGTCCTCTGAAAGTATGATAACATTTTCCTGTTTCTGTACTCCACAGTTTGCAGGTTTTATCAAAAGATCCAGTGGCAATCTTGTCACTAAATAGAAAAACAGTCGTTTTTGTTTACAAGAAAGACCTCTACTTCAAGGACAGTAGAACTCACAAAAACAATACCTAGTCTTCAAAGCATAAGAGCAGTATATTTCTTCAAACCCTCTCTTGCACAAGCTTTTAGTTTAGCAATAAATTATATGCATTAAATAGCAACTGCTCCAGTGCAGATTTGCAAAGAGAGTGGCAGCCGTGACCTGCTCTACCTCTGCTCCTGTGCACAGAAGGAAGGGCAACTGCCATCACTTCAGCCAGCAGTCATTCCCTCTGTACAAGCTTGACATGAGACAGAGGTCAACGTAGCTGGAGTTCCTTGCAGGAAGCTGCATGAAGGGGTTTCTGCTCTTGCATGCATTTTGGTGCATTCTGCCACACTACAAGATCCTAGAGCAGCATATCACAAACAGAAGTTACACTAAGGGGAAAAACTAGCAGATAACTGAGGAGTAACTTACATCAGGAATGAGGTTATCTGCTGTACTTCCAGAAGTATTTAAAAGTTATGTAATTTCATCTGAGAATGCTTGTTTGTTTATAAACTGTTACAATCTGTTTTTTATAAGCAGTTTCCCCAAACTTCAGAGAATGAACTCTCTTCCCACTTAAGTCAGTGGAAGAGTTGTGACTACCTACAGTTAGAGCAAGACTGACGTGAGGTGCCCAGAAAATGTAGCAAGGGAGATGATATTGAAGCCTAGAGATTAGCAGAAAAAAAAGGTCTTTTTTTATTGAACTTCTAAATTAAAGTACCTCAAGGTTCCCATCAGGTTTTCGCTTGCTATATATTGCTTCTCCACTTTTATGTTACAGTTTAGTTACTGATCTTTGCACAGATTTTTGTCACACATCAGTTCATCTGAACTATATAAAACAATTTCATGAATTATCTTAAAGTAAAGAATAATATCAGAATATAAGACATTGACATAGTGGGTTCTAGGCTGGATAAAGTCTCTTCATTCAGAAGGAAATGATGATGCTCCAAATAACGTAAGAACAAGCCTTTAATTCCTGATGTTAACCGTATTGCTTAACTGGTAAATAGGACATCTGATAGTGAAAGTAGTAATGTGATTCAATATAAAAACAGGAATTAATTTCTATCTTATTTTCCAGAGAAGCAAAATGAGTTACTTATACAAAAGCTTCCTCAGGAAGTAAACGACAATGAAACTTCAGTACGTAACATAATTTCCTTCATCTAACAGGTGGCAATTCTGACCCAAGGCAAAAGTTATTGCAGAAAATAAAAGATGCACAGATGCATATATGACATTCATATAGTGGCACCCTGTGGATTTTACAAAAATTACTCAAAGTCTCTGACACTTTTATATCATGTCTTAAATAATAATGAATGTGTAATGCACGTGTAATACAAAAAGTGGAGAAACCCACTTTTGTTATGATAGAAGTGTTATTTCTCTTTAACTGAAGCAACACAAGCTGTATTAAATACATATCTCACATCATATACAATTACATGGAGGCAGTAAAGAACGATTAACATTCAGAACATAATCTGATCATGTAGATATTATCAGAAATAAATCTGTTTCAATATATTAAACTGACTTATTCATATAGATTTATGAAGACACTGAATACCTAATGAAATTTAAGCTTTGAATTTCTAAATATCATTTTAAAAAAATCAAAGCAGAAAACATGCTTACATGTATCTCTTATACAAATAATCTTATATAATAATCTTATACAGTGTCATCCTATGGTCATTAGCTACAGTTCATAGAATGGCTTGAGTTGGAAGGGACCTTAAAGACCATCCAGTTCCAACTCCCCTGCCATGGGCAGGGATACCACCCACTAGATCAGGTTGCCCAGGGCCCCTTCCAACCTGGCCTTGAACACCTCCAGGGATGGGGCATCCTCAACTTCTCTGGGCAACCTGTTCCAGTGCCTCACCACTCTCTGAGTGAAGAACTTCCTCCTAATCTAACTCTCCCCTCTTTTAGTTTAAAACCATTCCCCCTTGTCCTATCACTATCTGCCTGAGTAAAAAGTTGTTCTCCACCTTTTTTATAAACCCCCTTTAAGTAATGAAAGGCTGCAATGAGGTCTCCCCGGAGCCTTCTCTTCTTCAGCTCTCTCAGTCTTTCTTCGTACGAGAGGTGCTCCAGCCCTCTGATCATCTTCATTGCCCTCCTCTGGACCTGCTCTAACAGGTCCACATCCTTCTTGTGCTGGGGGCCCCAGACCTGGATGCAGTACTCCAAGCGGGGCCTCACAAGGGCAGGATGAAGGGGGACAATCACCTCCCTTGACCTGCTGACCAGTTGAACTTTTCCAGTTCAGCATTTGAACTCTTTGAGGCAGTCTATTTTATTTTAAAGTTCTAGTAACAGTTCTGTATTTGCAAAATAATGCAATTAGCAATTATTTTTTTTATCTCAGAGAAACTATATTTACCCATAAGGGTTATTGAAAGCTATTGCATAAACAACATTTCTGTGTCCCTCCAGTGTATGTAGCTCCTCTCCTGATGCAGTATCCCATACTTTGCAGGTTCTGTCATAGCTTCCAGTGATAAAGCTAAAACAAAGAGAAATTAATTACTGAGTATTGTGAATATCTTACTGCTTCTGATACATAGTCAAATATGTGATTTCCACAGATTTCAGTTAGCACTCTCAGACCCTAAATCTCTTCTTTCTTTCTAAAATATTGATCAATGACCATGGTGGTTCCTTTTCTTTATTATTAGTGATATAAAACACTTGTTTCTAATCTTTAGTGTATTTCAACTGAAATGCAAGCTGCTGCTTTCACGACATGAAAGAAATAATGACCAGGCATAGGCCCTTGGTGAAATCAATTAACATGAAATTCCACAACAGTGAAAGTCACACACGAATATATGTCAAAGATTGTTTCAGCTTTTAGTGATATTTGCTGTATTGCCATAAAGGTGCTTCTTTGTGAAATATGGTAATTGTCAACAAACTGTCATCTTGGAAGAAGAAAATGACATCAGTTGAATCTTACCCACTACTTTTTGCATCTCCCATTAGTTCTCCTAGAGAAGCCTAAAATCTAATCCCCAATCATGCCTGAAGTTGCTTATAAACAGCATAGCTGACTTTTTTTTTGTAGGAAGAGTACTGAATTTAACTTACAATGTAATTTACAAATACAAAATTTCGATTATGGATTATGTATTTAGAATTTGAAAACAACTTACCGGGAACCAGATTTATTGAATGCTACATTAGTCAGTGGCAATATATGTGCCCTAAGTACCTGAAATAGAAAGGCCAGGGGGGAGAGAGAAGAAAACAACGTTTGATACATTTAAAAAAAAAAAATAATCAAATTATGCAAAATATTCAATAGGTTAATATTTTCTCCTCCTCCTGTGATTAGCAGTTACTGCTGTAATACATCAACCTCTAACTTAAAAAAAAAAAGTGCCTCAGAAGGTTATTGCTGCAGATATTACACAGTATTTATTTAAAATTCTTATTTTACTTGAATGAACTGTCTTTTCCCCATGTTTGCTTTTCCTCCACTTTCTCTGAGACCACAGAAGTAACCCTAGGCCATAGCTGAAAGAGCAAAACCAAATGAGCAAAGGGACCATGCCTAGTGAGCTCACTGATGAAGGAAATCCTAACTACTATTAAGCCTTATATACTGAAACAACAGATCCAGCTGAACTGAGCATTTTGAATCTCTTATGTCATATACGGGATGCTTTTGGCTTGTATATGATTTTGTTTTTAAAAACAGGAAGAACAAAAACAAGCTGCAGCTCCATCCTATGAGGTCATGAAAAAAAGCATACAGAACAGTAACAAAGATATTCATCAAAACAAAATTCAAAGAGGGGACTTCAAACTGGATTTCTGCCTGTGCTGTTTATGTTATGGAGGCTACTATTTTTCTAACATTGTTTCAAAGGCCCTTTAATCAGACAGTATATATGCTTTATATAAATTACCTCATACCAATAATAACATATACTAAAGTCTATTAAACATATGTAAAAACAGTTTCAGACATTTGCCAATAAAAGTCAGCATGCCATGACACATTGAAAATGACCAAAAAATGTATAATCTGGTTTGTGTTTGAATAACCTGGCCACTGTATAACATGGTTTGCATTTGAATAACTTTCATCTATTACCAGTTGGCTTCTCCTTGAATCTAAAGAATTTTATGAATATTATAACCTGGGAAATCACAGCAACTATTGAGCGTGAAGGGATGATAAAAATACAGCAGTGGTCCACTAGGTCTTCTCTGTAGCATCATGAATGAAGGAGGAATGATTTATGAGCAATGCCATTTAATCACTGACAGATTACCAAGGCTTCAACTTTTTGTTCTTGTCTCTAGTATTCTCAGCTGCCTGTCTCAGAAATGAAAATAAAGGAAGCTCAGAGATCTTCAACTCAGAAGAGTAGGAACTGATGGAAATGGAAAAGAAACAACAATGGTCAGGTGAAGGACTGACAGAGAGAAACAGAGAAGCAGTTTCTCTGATATTTTATATCAGGGAAACAGCAATTTCTATTCTCTAAGGAAAGACAAGTTGCCCTTTCTGCCACAGGAGTGGGAATGGGTAATCAAGATGTGGAAATGACAAAAATTTTTTTTTTTTGTAAACACCCACTGTATACAAATATCTGTGTATAAGCATGGATAATTATAGAAATTTATGGAAATTTGATCCATGACATTTTTAGGGCTCCATGCAGGCAGCTCTGAACAACAAATACATTTAACAATTGTGAGCAAAAAGGGAGGAAAATGAGATAGGTTTGCATTTAATTTCAGATCACAGGACTAACGCTATTCTTTCAATGCCTAGTGCTGCAGGTGCTTCATCCACAGAACTCCAAGCCTGCAAGAACTGCGTGTGCAAACAATGTAATAGTCAAATCCTAGGGCAATATTAAAAAACATACCTCAATTCTGCAAGATCTGTTAAGGCAGTCCCTAAGATAATACCTGCAAATCAGTACAGCATGCCATTGCTATGCAGTACTTTAAAACCTGAGAACTTGTTACAATGGCTTGCTTTTCTGCAGGGTGCCTAACACAACACTATCACCATAATTACTGGAAATAACAAAAGGATGGGTTTATATCACTGCCTATCTACTGACATAAGATCATGCTCTTGTGCAACAGGAAAAAACATTCATTTCCAAACAATGCAAGCACTGAACATTGTTTTGAAAAAAAAAATTCTTGCTCGCACCCATCTCTTATATTTTATTAGAACATTTTATCTCAGAAAAGTCGGATACCCATGTTTCATTTACATGCATTAAATGGAACTGAAAAGTAAAACAAGTTTTTTTCACACACTTCTAACTACTCTTGAGTGAAAGAATTAAGCCAGCACTGATTGGATTTGCCCTCTTTGAGTATTTCCAAATTGATCAAACATGGCACTATTCCCAACTAACAACAAATACATTATTTACACTGAAATTTGGACATGCATTTGAGTATTTGTCAGTCCTGTGAGGAGCAAACAATTTAAAAAGACTGTGAAAAGCAAGGCATTATCACAGCTGAGAGCATACCTTAAAACACAACAAAGACTTTTAAAATTTGTCTTATTATACAAAGCTCTGTTTCCAAGGTTAAATGTACAGATCTTTTGTATTATTCACCCAGATGTACACTTTTGGTCAGAAGAATCCAAATTATATCTAGCAATATAGCAAGTTCTGTTTTTAATCAAACCACCCAACACTAAACTTCTCCCTTCTCTCACTATGTTTAGGGTAACAACCAATACAATAGTACTGACCAGCAATTTTTAACAGCTACACATTGCCATCTGCTGACACAATAAAGACAGAACACTTAATTGCTTCAGATTGCAACATGCAACCTCTGGAAGCAATTTTATTTTTGTTTGCAGAATTAAATACAGTTAAGTCTATTGCCTTGTGATAGATTGAATCCTGGATTTGAAGTCCTGAAAGGTCTCTTTAGTCATTGGTCTTAAAAAGCTTACTTATTTAAAATAAATTTACAAAGTGCTGTCTGTAAACTGCAGATCAAACCTTCACTATTCAAATCTTTACGACTTCAAAGGAGACAAATTCATTCAGCACAAAACAGTATGAGCATAACTATGACTCCTTTACTCAAAGAAAAGTAATGTGGATGTGAGTAAAATAAAAAACGGGCCCACTGCAGAGATGTTTGGAAGGTCAGGCATGTAATTCCTTTAAAATTATCTCCCAGTAATGATCTGCTGCATAAATTATTATTTACAAGATAGATAATATTGGGTACATGCCTATCACTACACTTTTCATCAGCTTTCCAAATAAGAAAGACCAAATAATCTTTTTTATTCCATCATCCTATTTATTATTCCAGTGCTATTGACAGGATTCACTATGGAAGGCTTATACGAACCCTAACCTTGAAAACTGCTACTTTAAACACTTTGTTGGCTCATCTTGTGGCTTGCAGGAGGTAATGACAACTAGTATTACTGTACGTACCTGAATACCTAAAACAAAGGTTTTACAAAATGAAGAACAAGCAGACAAGGGTATAAAAACATTCAGGGCCTTTCCCAGCAGCTAGTTATTTGGGTTCTATTTATAGGTTTTGTTTAAACTTAACTAAGGGTGTTGTTTGTCCACAGAGTCACTTGAAAAATAAGGTAATTATTTGTCTCCATCCAAAACACGCCCGTGTATATAAGCCTGTATAAAAAGTGTTTAGGAACAGTTTTATCTCTGGCCTTTTGAGGCAATTCCCGGCAGGCACAACCACGCCAGATTCAGTCTCTGTATCAGTGGAGAGGTGATCGAAAAGACCCAAGAAGTTAGTCATAAAGTCCAAATTTTGCTCTCAAGTACAACATACAGCTGTAAAAACACAGTTGCAACATCACAAGTGAAACCCCCCAAATCCCCAATATAATTTTAGAGATGTCTCTGACCTTAAAAAGATAGAACTTGTGATCCTCTTGTTCCCCTAGCTTCTCTTGCAATCTTCGTACTAAATGTACGACGTGTTCCTTGCATGAAGTTGTGATGAGAGGTTCTCCTTTTCGAATTTCTTCTACTAGGGCTATGACATCTGTGCTAGTTGGGGGGGGGGGGGGGGGNATAGTTATGATTATAAATGCAAGCATATTATTTACTTGCAGAGAAACTGAAGCAAGCAATTAAATCATATGTATTTATCTCATTCTGTAATGGGTTAAAGAAATGTGAATAAATCTTTCCTGGTTTCTTTACTTCTCTCCCTCTTTATTAAAGCAATTCAGTAAGATTTAATGTTTTAAAATTTCAGCTTGGCAAGAACTTTACTTTTCCAATGGTTTTCCATTGAGGGTGAGAAGGTGAGATATGGGAGATGTGTATCCAAACTTAGTTTTGGAGTATTTAAATTACAGTGGAGTTTCATGAATTCCCAATAAATTGCCCATGAAGTAGCAACAACATAAATTAGATGTGGAAAGTATTAAAATGATCGCTGTCTGTGGCTTCAGAGATATATGTCTGTTCCTGTAACTCATAGTTACAATAGTAACTTCCAAAACATGGTCTACAAGCTATTGTTATTCATGGAGCCCCCAGGAAGTAGTTCACAGCTAATCTGTGGAATCAGATCTTCTTTTCATATCATCAGATAAACTGCTGATTCCTGGCCATCCATGAGATAAACTGAGGGTTGACAATACGCAGCAGTGAAAGCACAAACACACACACTTATAACTGGTCCTACTGAGAAAGCCTAGCCTTTCTGTAAATTATTGCAGTCTAAAGGGGATATTCTATTTCAGTCCTCTAAACACGAGCCACAAACATCCCCACAAATTAGTATCCTCTCAGTGGTTATACTCCTGTTAAGTAATACAAGACAACTTTTGTCTTTCACGAAGTGACTCATTTTGTTTTTGTCTACCTGGAACTGTCCAGCTCAGTACTCTGGATAAATACCTTTTACATTTGGATCTTTCAGCTTGCGTGTGCAGGCTACTTTGTCTTCTAACTTTTGCCCACATGAAAGGACTCTTCCATTTGAGTGTCAGTATTAAGACAATCTCACTTTATGCTTTTCTGCCTAACAAACTCCATGGATTTTGGCAACTTTCTTTAATGGTGGCATTTCTTTCTTTTTTTTTTTTTTCTTTCTTTTTGAAGCTCTTCCTACCAGAGCTTGCCAAATAGAGCACGTAGGCTGACTACTATGATCAAAACCATATTAAGGCTCTCAGCTTTCTTTTCTTTTCCTTTTGGGTACCTTGAGGAAGACCTTAGCTGGAGAAAAGCAGGAGAAATAGTTTGAAATCTGCCTAAAACCTGACAATCATTCTGTGGTGCTTGATGCCAGCCAAAGAGTTCTTGAAAAAATCCACTAGATACGACATGGAAATTCATGAAGTGTTCCATATTTTTTAAGTGTACAAATACTTGATGGGAGGGAATGAAGTAGAGGCAGCCAGACTTTTCTCAGTAGTGCCCATTGAGAGGACAAGAGTCAATGGTCACAAACAAAAAAACGGGAAATCCAATCCGAACACACAAACACACACCAAAAAAAAAAAATTTTTTTTTTGCTGTGATGGTGGTCAAACACCAGCACAGGTTTCCCAAAAAAGTTGAGGAGTCTCTATCTGTGGGGATGTTCAAAACCCAGCTGCACACAGTCCTGGTCAACCTGCTCTAGCTGCCCCTACTTTTGATGGTCTCAAGAGGTCCCTACCAACCTAAAGAATTCTCTAATCTTGTGACATACTACATTTTGTAACTGATCGCATAAAATTGTCATCAAGCTGGTGCACAAGTTACATGTAGCACTACTAAAACTATTTTTGCATAGTAACTTAAGGCAACATTCTCAGTACAACAAGTTTGTCTTATTCATCACAAAGAAGATATACAAGAGTTTCTGATTGGTGCCTTCCAACTGTTCAAAACCCAGAGCTAGATGTGATTGAGGATTGTCCTCCACATAGTAAGTCTCATTTCCTTCCTCATTAAGTGATCTCTAAAGATATCCTATCAAATCTAAACTTTACTTTGAAATACACTGTATTTTTAATTCTTCAGTTAGGCCAGTCCCTGATTTTTAGATATATCAAGCTCCTGCAATTTCTTTCGTCACCTGTAGGAAATTAGACCACCAGATTATGAACTCTTGTTCTTTCAAAGAGCCCAACAGCAATTAGGTCCCTAACAAAAGAAACAGAAAAATTTAATTACTTACTATAGAAGCAGACACTTATTTTCTCCACACAAACATAAGAGAGGTAATTACTTACTCACCTGTCTTACACTACCTTGCTTGTGGTTATTACAAGGATTAATCAATCAACAGGAGAGATCTGAACTGACATCTAATTGTTTCCAGTGATTTCAAGAGAAATCATTTAAAGCAATGTACCGGGGGCTGAGTCAGACACACTTTTTGAAAGCGTTCTGAAATGCTATTACAGGACCTAAGAACTAACTGTCATTCATTGTGACATTACAATGTTAGGCACTGTAAAACTCACTATTTCTGCTGGCTTTGTATAGGCATCTTGATAACCATAATTCCACAAGCAAAAAGCGGTTCTAACTCTGAACAGTGGCAGAAAGCATGATGATAATAATCAGCCGGAATGCAAGATGTTGTATTTAAAGTACTAGGAGAATGATTTGACTACTTATTTTCTGTGTGTGCATTTTAGTGAAAAAAACTTCGTTGACCTCAATTATGCTTAAAACAATCAAATAGAGTTGTATATAAGCATGCTATAAAACAGCAGATAGCACTATTGCCTGAAATAAATACTTACTCAGGACTAAGATCAAGTAGATCTATAGATCTTGTCTTCAGCTCATCACCTTGTACATATTCCAGAATAATTCCTTTAAAAATATATCATAAACAGGTCTTAATTAGATGTTAGGGATTTTATAATGCATACTGTAAATCTCAATGCTTCCGCCTGTGTTGCTCCACTGACTCCAGCAGACCTACTTCCAGTTATTGAGACTAGAAGGAGGTTGGGCATTCTTGTGAGTTAGCAGAGTGGTGAACAACTCTGATGTGTTTATATGATAACAGATATTAAACATTATTACTTAAAGTATTTATGATCCATTTCAATTCTGGAAATCAACAAGTTTTTCTTTTTTTTTCCTCCAACCAATTTTTGCATGATTTCATCAGCTCTGTTTTCAAACAAGCTGTACTGAAGATATTTGCTGCAGTTTAGTTTTCCAGGAAGCCCTGAAAATATATTTTATAAAAACTGTAATATTTATTTCACTGTTTGCAAAGGCCTACGTGCAGTAATGCATAGAAAATCATAGCACACTTTCCATTTACAGGTATGCTCTGTCACCTCCACAAGACGTACTTTGAGCTAAAGAATGAAAACGTTTAACCACTTTGCTTCCTGTTTTGAAGCAGTTGTTACAGAATTCTGCTCCTCCTTCGGTTTCTGTGGGAAAGGATAATCTGGATGAATTTTTACGTCATTTTATGTAAGGAAAATACTTAATTTGGCAGAAAGATCTGTTATCACATCACACTCCCTGAGCCTGCCATCTCCACCTTGTTTCATTTCCTGAAAATTCAGTCAGTCTCCTGAAGGAGTTAACGATAAACGATGAAGACAGCCCAGCAGCATAATACCTTATCAAAGCATCGTTCTGCTCAGAAAAGTCACAAAAACGAACGATAAATAAATAAATAAATAATACAGTAACTTTTCACTAAACAGACCTTTACATCGCATGTACGTTTTTTTGGTGCAAACTACCGTGACTTCTGATCTTTTAAACGCCTGTGGCTCGGTAGAGCAAGGCGATGTGAGTAAGACTGCCTCGACTTTGCAAGGCGACATCACTAATTACAGCTCCGCAGCACACCGCTTGCGGACGGAAGGCCCTGAGGCAGCTGCACCGCCACAACGCCCACACCTGAAGTCACGACTCCATTCCACGCAGATGCACGACCCGCTCCGCCCGTTGCGCACCACACAAGCAAGGAGCACACGCAAGGAAACCCCTCGTTACTGACAGCTCCCCCTTCGCCCCCACGCCACGCTGACAGGAAC
>VXAL01015105.1:133278-154060 GCA_013399475.1 Chauna torquata
CCCCCGCCCCACAGCAGAGCTCCGCGCGGCCCCAGCCCCGCGGGGAAGGGCGGAGAGCCAGCCCGACCGCCCCGCACCCGGCGGATAGTAGCGCAGCAGCAGCCGCCTCAGCCCCATCCTCCGCCGCCGGCCCCTGGCGCCGGCCCGCTGCCACAGCAACGGCCAAACAGTGCCTGCGCGCATGCGCCGCGCCTAGGCGGGGCGGCCGCCATCTCCTGGCCCGGGCCGCCGCCCCCGCCTTGGGAGAGTGGTCGGCGTCGGGGCGTGCTCAGCGCTTCTCTCCCCTTGTGCTATGTGCCCTCCTGTCACAGCAGGGCCGGGGCTGCGCACCGTCAGCAGCAGGCAGGCAGCAGAGCTCTGTTTTCTTCCTTCTTCTGTTCTTCTCAATTCCTAATGTTCAGGGCTTTCTACCTCTGGTTTATTTCAGCAGGACTGTCTGCTATAATGGCAAGGCGTTACCAGAGGAGCAATATTCAGCTAAAAGCCCACCACTATACTGAGTTAGGCTTACTTTCTCCCAGGTGGACAGATGTGTACCTATCCCTATGCATTTTATCTACCTGTTGTCCTTGGGCTTAGCATCACAAGGCAGAGCTGCACGGACTTCGGAAGTGTGCCGCAGCGAGCACAGTGTTGTATCTTCAAAGGCCTGAGCTGGAGTGCACTAAAAATGGCAAAATGCAGGCTGCTAAAGAGGCAGGAGTAACGACATGACAAATACATGACACCTATTTGAAAATCAAAGAGTTGATGACTAAAAAAGAAAAAAAAGTGCATTTGGAAAGAGATAACCGACATGGAATCATTAAAAGATAATGTATTAATAGAACTAGGGAGTTGAATTTTATGCAGAAATGACTGTTGAGCATCAATAGGGGGAAGCAGTGAACACATTTTCATTTCATCAGTCTCCTCATAGCCCATAGCATTGATGAGGGGTCACCAGAACAGGGTTCAGGTCAGTGTTTAACCATACGTGACTTTTGTGAGACACCCACAGGGCTCCCTACAGCTTAACTTTGAAGACAGACCTTTGGATTTGGAAAGCCAGGAAGTAAAATACAATGGCCAACTGCAGGTTTGCTGTGGGACATGACTGGGGTTTGGTTTGATCTTTTGTCTTATTCCTATGTGGAAGGTCAGTTATCTCAAGGCAGATAGGAAATATTTTTATTGAAAAGAATTAATCTAAACAGCTTTCCCACAGAACTGACTTGCTTGGAAACAACCCTGGTGGCATCCAGTGTCTTAAAGCTTTTTGTGTTTGTTTAGCACAGTATGTATCCACCCTGATTGTAGTTTTCAAATATAAATATTTTTCTGTTCTTTTAACATAACTGACGATAACAATGAACATGCCATGGACACTGCTTCTTATGTTAACTCCTTCCTCTCCATTCTTTGTAAACACACATTCATGCAGCCTTTCTGGTGTCTTCAGTATTAGTTGACACCAACTAGAATTGTCATGTTTGAATTTTAGTCAGATTTAAAGGCTTGGTACTTCTATAGAGCATAAATGAGGAATATCTGCTATTTTAATGTAATTTATGTAATAAGCATCTCTTCAGTCCTGTACTTCAGGGTGCTATTTGCATCATTGAATCAATTACTGTGATATTCCTGGGAAATAATTTTTTCAAGGTTTTGCGTATCATATGCTGACGAGGTTTTTTTGTTTGTTTTTCACAAGACACAAAAAGGGCAAATGCAGCCCGTTCTGAACAGGGGAGAGGGAAGTGGGGTGGCTGCTGAGCCCAGTGACATCAGCACCTGGTATGTTCTTGCCTTGCTTTCTCCCTGTAAATCTCCATCCAAACACACATGCCTCACAGCTTGTCATCACCCAGGAGTAAGAGTCAGTAGTAATGCTGGGGACATCATCAGTCAAATCAGGCCTTGATTCTTGTCCCCTTTCCTTGCTGGCATAATGCAGCCAGCATGTCATGATGGCATTGTTTACTCTATTCCTATATAAAAACTGGGAAAAAAGATGCTCACTACCCAAGCAGGGAACGACTGACTACCTATGCTATTGTGAGATGAAGTTTTTCCCAGAGTGCCACCAAAGACAGGCCTGTGTGCAAAATAAATAGATAGTAACTAGCGGTATGTCTTTCTGACAAAACAGAACCACAGCTGTAGCACAGATAGGATTATCTGTGGAGGCTTTAGGCAGCACAGGTAACAACTGTAGTGAGAGGAAGGACTTCAACACAGCTAATTGCTTGAGGGCTAGGCATGCAAGGACTCTGATGATGCACAACAGTAGGCAGCCTGAGCTGAAGTCCATACCAATAAACCTGCACTGTTAAGCAGAAATGCTACTCTTTTTAGAGTTCAGGAAAACAGGCAAGTAGTGCGTAATTTTAGAAGGGAAATTTTTAGACTGCTGGGGTAAAATTGTTGCCTGAGGTTTTTTAGCATACAAAGGGTGTGTGCACACAGTCTCTAAGCCATGAGAGGCCAGCTTCGAAGACTCTTCATGCACACTGTATAGAGTTCAAAAATACCTACACTGGAAAGAAAAAGGAAATGCTGAGACATTTATCCAGGATCTGCCACAATTTAATCAGCTTTTATGTACACAGATCAAAAGTATTGACATTATCAGCTTGGAAAGATAACATACATCAGTTGCGCCCTGTGCATTTTTGCTTATGTCAGCAGTTTGCAGGAATGGCAGAAAGTTAAGACATTGTAAACCTCACTATCACTCAATATTCAAAGGCCTTTGAAAGGTTGCAATATACACTTATCTAGAGTGCTGGAGACAACAGTATTGGATAGTGTGAAGCAAAGTTAATCAGGTTACAACAAAGCGCTTCCTTTCGAGAACTCTGGGTTCTTTCTGCCAACATGGATTCTCAAAATCTCTCTTTTCTTAACCCAAAGTACCATCCTAAGAAGAAGAAGAAAGTGTTTCTGACTCAAACACACTCTTGCTTGCAGAAAAGAGTGGGTTTTAGGCTTCCTGATTTAAAGTTGTATCATGACCCACTTGTTCTGAAGTAGGTCAGTCTGTGGTATGCTGAACTAAATCAGAAAGGCCAGCCCAAGAGTAGTCTGAGTTAAGGGAAAGATGTAGAAAGCCACTTCCTATTTCTGTTATGTCAGTAATGGGTGCAGTGAATTTTTACTAAGGGGAGTTTTGCATGCTGTCCTTTCTCATAATTGTAAGGTCTGACAGATGCAGAAAGACTGCTCTGATATTTCCTTGTTTCTGCTTGGTGAATTAAATGGGTTTAGGTAATTTTTTTCAAGGTTGTTCTATTCTGGCGTAGGGTTCCTGCTTCCTCTTGCCCAAACGCACACTCCTGTACGCATACACTGCCCTCTGCATTGTTAGTGCTCCTTCTCACTTCTGCTCTGTTATTTCCAATGCTAATCATGGCACCAGAGCCATGAAAATGTTAAAACTGTATTACTTGTATGTGGAAGATGATTTTCTAGCAGTTTTCTGTTTGCTAGGTAAGAGCTATTCTGGGAGAAAGAGCTGACAGCATGTTATGCTGTGAACAAAATGCTGTCTTTCCCAAAGATTCTGTTTTTCATATTTGCATGGCTGTTTTCATCAATTTAAAGTTATACCAAATATATATATAGAGAGAGAAAGTTGCTGTTTGCCTAGGAACTATGTCACTTACAAGTCTCTATTCACATGAATAGATGCATGTGTGGTTTATCTGCAGTGAGGTAATAACATGTACTAGAAAGGAACAGTAGATCAGTTCTTTGCTCTTTTCGTCCATCTACCAGTTCTGACACACTGCTTACAATATCCCATGCAGTCAGGCTAATTCCATATATTCTTACATCTTTCAATCAATTTTTCATTTAGCTAAAAAGAGTTTTCCTTTCCTTTCTACATTTTAGGGGAGAGCCTTCTTTCCTCTCTTAATCTCGCCAGACTGATGGGTAGACCTGGCAATAAAAAAACTCAAAGCCAAAAAAAAAAAAAAAAAAACACGCAACAANCCAGCAACAAACCCACACACTAAAATGCTAAAATGTATTTATCTTGTATTTATCTTACCCTCGCTGAGAAGAACTCAGACATGCCTTTAATCTTTCTTTCCGTGGTCCAGACTGTGGGGGGCTGAAGACCTTTTCAGTTGAGAAGAGCTCTGTATCAGCCAGTCAAGATGGCAAAGCTGACGGCATCAGTTAATTACGCAAGTATTCTGTGGTCAGGTTGTCTGAGCTGCAAGACGAAAGCCAGCAAGTTATCCGGATACACCTAGTAAGGAAAACAGAGGAGCGCTTCTCCTACAGTTACCTAACACACAGTTGAGTCAAGCCACTTAGAGTAAAATGCTCCTGATGAATAGCAGAGTTTCTACCAAGTCTACAATAGAATTGATGAAGATAAGTAAGGAAAGCCATTTTGTTTTAGAAAACACAGTTTCATTAAAGTCAAAATGTGTTTATTTCATCACCGCTTTTAATTTAAAAAAAATCAAAATATTTCATTTGTATAATGCCAAAATGCATTAAGCATTTCACATAAACCATCATGTTTTCCACATTTCTGTACATGCCTTCACTGAGCATGGTAGTCATATTGCATTGTCTCTGTGTTTCTTGTTTTCTAAGTTTTTTTACCATCATTTTCAAGTAATTCATATAGAAATATATGTGTATGTATATCATGCATTCATTGTAGTTAGCATTAATACAGCACTACCTACTTTCAAATTAACTAAACATCTTTGCTGACTCTTGTAACAATTTGGAGCAATGATATAAAGTGAGCACCTCTGAGATTTGCGTTACCTCAGATATCTTTGATATATCCATTGTCTCTGAAAGACATTTTGACTATTTATTCCTAGTCGTAACAATCTGAAACATTCAACTGCTCACTGGAACACATAATCATATTTTTCAAGCAGCTCTAGTAAATGTACACTTGAAAAAAGCAACCACTGTAGTAAGGAAGTCTGCCAAAATACTATTAATTTGCAGATATGCATGACACTTTATATTAAGATTTTGTTTTGTATTCCTTACATACAGCTTTATAACAAAGTTTATTCATATGTGAAATGCTGTCACAAATGAGTGAGTAGTTGAAGTCACCATACTGACCAGTCTACAGCTCTGATTTTAGCTGCCACATTAAATCTATCATTCTCAAATTCACATTTGCCTACTTTGTACGTTTATAGTGTTATCAGTAGCTTCGTACCTGACCAATGATGCTGCAATATTAAACTACTAGTTTAATCTTTACTCTGTAATTGACAATTGCACTGTAAATTTGGCCACTTACTTGAACCTGTCTCCACTGACACAGCTCTAATTAGACTGACCATTTAGTGCATGGCACCTTGCTATTTCCCAGAGGTACGAGTCTAGAGCTTATTACAAATTTGTAATGTTCCTCTGTCCTTGGTACCTAATGATGCGATCTACTGTCATCTGAATGTCTGTTATATGAATTCTTGGTACAGAGTTTACCCCCTTACAAGCCGTGTTCCTTCAAGAACAATCTATATTTTGATTAATTTTTATCATCCAGAAAATACAAGAGGAGGATGTAAAATTTAAAATTAAATTGTACTAGACTGTCCCACACATAAAATTGTTTTGCCTTGGCTCATGGCCACATGGCCGCAAGAGAAGACAATTTGCATCACAAGTGTACCTAAAGGTTGAATCAGAAATAAGAAATTCTTTGTGCTGTTTCATATACTTCGGTACACAGCTTCACTAAACATAGTACCCCCAACTCTCTGTCTAAATGTATCTTGTTTCCTTTACTTTATCCTTTACAGTTACTTTATCCTGTAACTGTCTTTTAAATGGGTCCTATCATTCAGGCTTTCCCACCAGGGAATCCAAGTGCTGGGCCACACTCTTTCCATTTCCAGAAACTGGTTTGTCCCCTTCTCCCCCTTTCTTTCCATGAGCATTCCTTACCAAAGTGAGGTCTTCTTCACAGCTTGAGAAACCCCCAACTAGCAAAAGCATATCTGATCCATTATTATAACAATCTATGTGTGTCTTCTCATTCACCATGCAACAGGAAACAGTTAATGGTAGCACCTGAACAAGCAAAATCATCTCTGTAGTTTGTGGGCCATTATATCCACCTCCAGCAGTAAAGAAGTAAGGGAGGGGAAAAAAAAAAAAAAAGAAAGCTATAAACCAGACAGAAAGAACATACACATCTTCAACTTGAGCTAGAGCTGCAATTTTTTGACTGAAAAAGTGGCTCAAGATCATCATTTCTGATAACTGAAAGTAGTACTCACTGCAAGAAACATGGCAATAACCTAACCTCTAAATTTCAACTACTACAGCTACTACTCAAAAAGCATGAGTAGGATATCACGTTGAGTTGTTGTTTTTCTTCATCTTTTGTTTCCCAAGGCTTTCTGTGTAATTTTGAGGGCTAGAACAAAGACTCACTTTTAAAAAATGTGCGGCCTGAGAATTTCAAGTGAATTAAGATACTCCAGGAGATGAACTAGTGTGAAAACCTAGTGCACTGGAACGGACGGGATCCAGCAGTCACACAAACAAATGTAACCAAGAGCACTTTCTGATCAACCCACTAGATGAACCTAGGCAGTCTAGAATGAAAATATCTGTGTTCCTAAAATCTGAAATAGTAAGTCCATGAGACCAGACTTCCCCATGGTGAATTAGTTTTGCATTGTTCTTAAATGCAAAGAGTAGGCTTAGCCTCTGACTGTAGAGGTAAATTAATATGTGTAGAAATTAATTACTTATTTAATGAACCCTAGTGATTATATCTCATGCATTCCTTTGACAGCTCTCTGATATTAACAGTTGGGAAGGAACCAACTTTTAACAGAATCCAAGTTAGAGACTTTTTATCCATACAATAGGTACCCATACAAATTAACTCCCTTTTACTTCAGTGACCTCTTCTGAGATGTAGCTCTTTCTCCTTGGATTTTCGTATCCCTTTGATGGCACTGTTAGCCTAGGAAAATCTGCCATGTGCAATGCCTCTCTTCTTCACTTTTGTGTATGCAGCTGTGTGGCTGTGATGGTAGGTAAAAATCCCTCCGATATAGGGCATGCATTGTTAAGTGTACCCAGCACAATTCCTTATATGGACACTACATACAGCGTATCTGTTTTTTCAAGGGATCTCAACCCAGACTATCAATTATCTCTTTGTGACAGAAAGTGTAAAAAAATTACTAGTTTCCAGTTTAAAGTTACAAGTAGCAAAATTTCAGGAATATGGAAATGTAGATGTAGATGCTTACAAATAAAATTGTTATTTTATTTTAGGGGGTTAAACTGAATTCATATAAGCAAAATTATAGAAATGCAACTGTAAATTTGGTAATAGCAATTAATAATAGTATTTTAGACTCTACTTTTCCTGTGATGTATTGCCTTTTTAAGCACATGATATTCTAAATTTCCTCTGATGTCATTACATTAATTATGTATTTAGGATTGCATAATCTTGAACAATGCTGTAAGAAGAAACTATTTTTGACAAAAGACTGTTAAGTGCCTTGATTTATGGTAGCTACAATACGCCATGCTTAATATGTAATAGCAGCCACAGCATATCTATTGTATATTGTATTTAATGTTCTAATGCCAGCAACTCTTGGTGAACTTTGACTGGAAGTTATCTGCACTAAATAATGCACAAGGAACAAACAGCAATTTAAAAACCTTTAACAGAGTTAGGACTAATGCACTGCACAGCTAAGTCTGACATCTCCCAGAACAGTGCAACCATGAAACCCTAGGGACATAGAACATAGTTTTGCATTTATGTAAATTCATATGACTACGATTGATCAGTAAACTTGCCATACAGAGTGACTGCTTTTAGTCCGAAGACTAGAAACTGTTTTATGATTCATATTTTGGCAAAGGATATTGCTTGTAGCCTGGTATTTGGCATAGCTCTCCCAAGGCATAACACAGCTGAGGTCAGCAGCTGATCATCTGTATTGCTTTGGTGTTTATCCAGATGGGTGTATGCCATTAAAATCAAATGAGAGTTTCATAAGCCTAAAGCCTTTCTAGGTTCACAGGTTCCCCAATTCACTTCTCAATAAAATTACAGCTGAACAATGCGTTCCTGTTCAGAAGTCAAGTTCAGTTACATGTGGACTCGTTGGTATTGGTAATTGAAAATAACTGACCAATTATCAACACCTCTACAAAAAGAGCTAAAAGTGTCATTGTCACTAAGCACAACCAGTAATGTTCAATTTTGAGTGAGATAATATATTTGAAAGCATGCATACCTCAGGCTAAGAAAGACTTCACCCATTTCTTTTGGACTTGCAAGTGCTTTAAGACACCCACTTTGTGTAGAGGGTGGGAAAAAGAGATGAGGAACAACAAAGAGTCTTCAACTGATTGTTAGGAGCTACAATCAACTGAATAGTAATTCAACAAATAACTTGTTAGTATTTGCCCAACACATGGGATGTAACGGGTTTTATATTTTAACAGCAAAATGAAATCAGCAGAATGGTTACAAATCCTTAAAAAAATCACTGTCCATGCAATACTAAGTTATTTTTGTCATCAACATCTCTGCTACCTTTCATTAACATCTATTGTTTTTTAAACACATGTAAATGCACAGTATGAAGTGGTAGATAAAAATGCATACTAAGAGCCATTCCTCATTGCATACCTTTTTCTATATTCCTTTTCCCTGAGATAATCTCACAGGACTATACACAGATGTGACAATGTAATATTTAACCACTTTTCCCCACTAGCCAAAAACAGATCTGAATCCAGAACTGGAACAGATCCAGTCACTCATGCATCAGGCAATACTGACCAATATCGGTAATACTACTGACTTTCTTTAAACTGGTAACTTACATAATAGCAATATTTTCATAGTTCTACTTTAAGACACCTACTTTAAGACAGCTGCTCTGTGTAACCGATGAGAGCCATAGCAGACACTTTCCTCTGTGTGTAAGAGACAGCAATCATGGTTGCTTGGTGCTGGAGTGGGAGAAAAAATATTAGGAAATGAATAAATCTAATTATGATTCCATACATGAAAAGAATGTTTTCTGACAAAGATTCCAAGCTAATGAAATGCCATAATGTACTGAACTGGGAATGGCGTGAGATTGCTTTAGGAAAAAAAAAAAAGAATTAACAAAAAAGGCAAAAATTAAAAAAAAAAAAAAGTAAATGCATGCACAAATACTCCAGCAGGTACAGGAATCACTGAAAACTGATCTCAATACAGCAAAAGCAGTTAACTTTGGAACTGAAGTATAAAGTTGTGTTGAGATTTTGATGGGAAAGCTCTTACACCCATTCTCCAAATTATATCCAAGCTCTAATAAAAATCTTTTTTATCACTTTGCAAGAGAAAATGTCTTTTTTATTATTATTAAATAAAGGGAATGGAAAAATCCCCAACTGACTGTCTAATATTGCACCTCAAATTATTCAACAATTCAAGCTGGAGGCCAAAGACATAGAGGAAAAGGAAACTTAAGTACACAAATGTAAAACAGGTGCAACAACACTAACAAACAAGTCAGTATCAAGGTCTTTCTAGAAATGGTCATCATTTTCGAAGCTGTCAGAACTTTTACTGGCCACTTAAGGTTACTCACAAGAATATGCTTCCAATCTAATGATTTTGGAGATGCTTGCTTCTAACACCTGCTTGTGTCCCCCAGAAATTCATGACAGGACATGCTATTTTTGCAGAGAATTTCCTACCAGTTACCTACCAACCTTATCAGTCTATGTTACTGAGCACAAGAACCAATTTTCGGGTGATTTTTTTTTCCTTCAATGAGATTGGTTATAAATATACAACTATGATGAGAGGAACAACAACAAAAATCCCACAAGTCACAGCTCTGTGCATAAAGCACCTGGGTTTTTGTGGAAATAGAGCCATGGCTGACAAGATGAAGGGGGAGTTGCAGAAGCAATACAAAACTCAAGGCTCCAATTTGTGACTACAAAGAGCCACACACAGAATTTCACAATAGACTTCACTTTCTTATTTTGCTCCTCTGCTTTGTATTCCCCAGCTTAGACTCCAGGCTTTTCTGAACAAAGTTCGTATATAACTCTGGTTCTTAATATCTCCACAGCTCTCTGCAGCTCATCTCCCACCATTGTGCTACCACAGCCATCTTCCTATTGTCCTCATTCCACATCCCCAACCCTTCCCCAACTTGACCTCGGCACCCATATCAGTGCCAGGCACTGCATTTATGTTTTTGTTAGCAGCTACCAAATAGTCTCTTTTCCTCTTATCCCAATACTCCTCCAAAACACCCTACACCTATTCCCAAGGTAGTCTTGGGGAACCTCAGATTCTGACGCTTTAACATGAATCCATTCATTGTGTGTTTTATCTGCAAGACTCTGGTGCTGAAACTGAGTACACATACACAGCCTACTTGGTTACATCCTTGAAGTCTGTGTGAGCCATGTAATAGTAGTTACAGAGCTGAATAGTCTTCCCCCATTCACCTGCACCCACAGCCTACCTACTCCATGAAGACCCATCACTTTTATCGTGCATCATTTGTACTGCACTAGTGGCTGCAGACCTCCACCAAGAGATCCTGCATCAGGAAAACCTCATTATGCTAGAAGCCACCCTGAGAAAACACAAAGGGGAGGAAAGCACTGCAAATCTCTCCTCTAGAGATGACTAAGCTGAGAGCAGACTGTTACTATAATCATAAGCCTTGTCAGTAGATGAGCTAGAAGCTTGCCCTGTAACAATGTGTGTAAGGCTTCTCCTGAGCAAACAGAGAAACCAGTAAGAGAAATTCCGTCAAGTCTCATTAAGGCGAGATTGAGATAAAAATGGGCCTTCACATGAAGCAAAAGCTTCAAATAGGTGCTATCTGGGGAAGAGGAAGAAATTATATCCTATGGAGTTCATAGTTTGTAGGGCAAACAAAGACAGCAAGGCGTACAGTGGCTTTAACAGGGGTGAATACACTTAAGTAATTGTTTCAGCTTCAGCCCATGAGCAAAGGAATTTATTTCAAGGGGAAGTCACCTTTTTCAATTACAAAAATAAACATACCACACAGAGTGCAGGTTTTAACATTTATTTATTTTTAACTCCAGTTTCCATTTTTTCCACAAGCAGACTTTAACAGTAGTTCAAAAAGTATTATAATGCTAACTACAGTTAAAAGGAATGTTTTGGCACAAGAAAGTGCCAGAGAAGTAACCAAATTAACAGAATAAATAACCTTTACACAGGTTTACACATGCTGAGCAACACAAAAGTACTATGCAATAAACCTAATACAATTCATATTCTGTACAACAGCTTAAGGTAGTCTTTACTAAATAGTACTCATGTCGTATTAGTAATATATTAGTAAACATAGAAACTTTAACAAAATGCTTAATTCAAGCAAAACAGTGATGCAATATGAATCAACTCAAGAAGTTCAACGGTTCCAAAGAAGCCAGAGATAGTGGTGAGTAAGCACACAACAGTGTACAAGACGACAATCTCAACCAAGAGGTTGAACCTAGTGGTTCTTCAGCCACGTCTGCGTTTAGTTCCCTGCTGGAAACCATATCACATTGACATCTTCTTGAGCTTGTGGCTGTTGAAAAGAACAAGAGAACACACATAAATAATCACCTCAGCTATAAATCAATTAAATGTGTCTTTCTCCAAGATATAGCATGTGTTGAGAGAGGAGCTCAGGTAGAAAAAGGGACATGTGACATGACTGTCCTTGAGAAGACTGTAAAAACGAATAGCTATATCTGACAGGAGATGGAAAGACAAATGTGTTCAGAATTTCCATCAAAAGCAGCCTTCAGGAGACGTAAGAAAATAACTTATATACATGCTGTGTTTTCATCAGTCTAGTAGTTTTTAGATTTTTAGATTCCTACCTCAGGAAAAGAAGATGTTTCTTCACCCAGCCTTCCTTAGGATTTACACAGGCTTTCAGTCCGCTGTAGGTGTGGAAACTGGAGAAGAAATAATGACAAAGAGATCAGTAAGTAATCATTTGAAATACCTGCTAATAAATTCTATGAAGCTGCATTTAATCAAAAGCATGCACCATAGTTACGCTATATAATAAACAATAGCAACCGCTTTGTAAATGCCAGTTCAATATGGGATGCTCCACAACCCCTTCAATACTACACGAACGAATCAAATAACGCAAGCAAGCTTAAATTTAACGGCTTCTTCAGTCTCAGAGACTGTTTCTTGCGCCATGAAAGTGCGTTCAATTTGTTGTAACTATTGAGACAAAGAACTTTGCTAGATGCAAGAAATAAGTTGTGAGACTAAAGAGAACAGTTGCTGTCATGCTAAGGTGACAGACAAACATTTAGGAGGGCTAAAACCTCATGGAGAAAATTCTATTCTCTGTGAATTAAAAAAAGTCTCATTTGCATCTGTTATGCAGTTTATTTGTCTGTTAACAAGTTTCGGCAAGGTTGTGTTGGCTGGGTACCCTCAGCTGGATATTAAGCACATCCTTGTCTGCACAGTCAGCTTTATTGTGTAGATAGTATGGCTGTCCTATGAGTTAGTAGTCCCTATTGACTACAGGTTGTATATTGTCTATACAATTACTATATGCAATTTATTCAGTTAAATTAACATTTGGAAGAAAAAGAAAAATCATTCTTCCAAAGTTCAAATCATTGTTCCTGCCTCAATAGGCATCTTAAGGATAGTACATGGCTGTCAGAAAAAAACAGAGGATCTTCTGAAAAGTAACTTACATGATTGCATCGATATCACAGACTTCACTGGATAGCTGTTCGGTATAACCCTTAATGGCCCACCGAGGCAGACGGGCTTTGGTGTAAGACAGACAGCAATCTTGGTTGCTTTGTGCTGGAATGAAGGAAAACAGTAATGTTAATAAAACCCATTTGGGTCAAGTTGTCATGCTGCCTAGGGTACTCACTCTTCAGCCCCCTAACTATCCAGCTCCCCTTCGACAGAAAAGTAGGATTAGGCAGTGTACTCAGCTGAATTAATCCCGTTCTCCCTCATCCTACGGCCAGCACACACACCCCAGCATGGCTTGAATGGTGCAAAGCATCACAAGAAGCGCATCCTGGGGCAGAGTGCCGTGCCCGAGCTCACTCACCTTGGGAGGTACTGCACAGCAGCAACAGGAGGAGCCCCAGCAGAGAAGCCAGGACCAAGCTCTTGGTACTGAAGCCAGACATTTTCACTCCAAGCAGCAGCAGCTGTGCTCCTATGAGTGCTCTTTCAGTGCTTGCCTGTCCTGCCAGCCTCGCCTCTCCTGCACCTGCTTATAAAGCAGCAGCAGGAGCCACGGGAATTCATACGCGGGCGGGTTCCACTATCATCACTGGGTTTCCCCATGGCAAATTCCATCATGCCCAATACGGCCCCAGCACTCCTTCCTGGTGCTATAAGTGGAGATAGCAGCGCGCTGGGGAAATTTTTGTTGTTGTTGTTGATTTTTAAAGTAGGTTAGAAGATTCAGCCAAAAAGAAAAGGAAATAAAAGGTTGTGAGGTAATGGTTCTGTGGGTGAAATATATTTTTAGGGGTAGGAGTGTGGGTTGTGAAATGAGGAAAGTCAAATGTAGGTAACCGAATGTTACCTACAGATGCGGTGTCTTTGCTTTGCTCTAGTTTAATAAACCCAACTTGGGGGCAGAGCGAGGTGGGCCTCGTGCAGACAGATTCATTTTGATATGGTATCCTCTTAGAAGCTGGGTAACTATCTTTAATGATGCCAAAGAACTATATTAATACTGTATTGGCCAACCAGTAAATAACATCAGACTTTCCAGATGACTGCTTTCTAAGCTCTAGTACTGGTGGGGCTATGTGGGCCCCATCAAGTATTCACAGAAATGAGTTTTAGAGTTTCTTTTACCGTATATTCACTGTCATCACTTTCTGCCTGTTCACTACACATCTGAACTATTTCATTGGAAACAGAATCTATACTGTTCTGCATGTATCAATTCTGCTTCATAAGCCACAGTTGTATCTTATTGCCTGCCCATGCCAAACAGCACCCAAGTATTGTTACTCCTGAACATGCAGCTGAAACACACAGTCTTAAAAGTACCTTGCATGGCTCAGGAGAAACCCATGCAGAGAGGCAATGTCATCGCAGCAAGTATGCTTTGTTTGAGCTTCTACAGAAGGTTGCTATTTCTGATACTGATACCATTTAGTGACCCATGTGAAATGAATGTAATGGCTGCAGTCCATGTCCTGGTCAGCTGGTGTACATAGGAGCTGCTATCGGCTCCAGGTGGTTATTGAGTAACCTGATCTTTTAAGTAGCTTCTCTTAAGTTAGAGCTCAAGGACGTGGTCATAGGCTGTTTAGAATTCCATACCCTCTGTTCTTCACAGACTGTCAGTACCTCTCACAAAGGGTGCATTCTTGTTATTCTGTCCTAGAAATGTTAATTAAAAAAAAAGATTCTTATTCAGAGAAATGAGTTTCTCTGTAGAAAGTATACATACAGCTAGGGTACATACAAGCAGCCTTGCAGCATGCATGGCCTTACACGTGTTAGAAATGCTTGTCCTCAGAGCCACTGCCATTGGCCAAGGGACAGGGGAAGACGCAATAAAGGTCCCATACCCTGATGTACATTGCTCTTTATAACTGCTTTGTGGATCGTAATAGAATGCCATAAAAATAGATAACTGCTAAAAGCACAATACTCTCAGTATGCAGCTCTTCCTGAATGGTTTTAAGCACTAGCTGTCAGTTCTAGCCAATGCTACAAAATAGCTAACTAGAATGATAACACCTAAAATGACAGCAGTCTAGGCTGATAGCTTTTTGCTTCCCATAAATATAGTAGTTAAATATTAATGACTTATTTCTAGACTGACAGGTATTAAAAGAAGCATCAGGTTGGCAATGAATTATTCCATCTTCCCTACTGTCACCGCCTTTTTTTTTTTTTTTTTAACTGGCTGTCCAGTGACAGCCTGGGATTTTTTTTTTTTTTTTTTTTTTAAGCAGGAAGTGACACCATCCAGTCTCTGTCAGGCAACCATAAGAAGATACAAAAATTAGGCATTGGGTTATCAACCCTCATGCCTCTGCTTCCACCCTCCCGTTTCACTCTAGCATCGATCCTAGGAAGGTCTCCAGCTACTTTGGAAAGAGAATTTTCTAAGATTGTGGAAACAGTAACTATATCTTCTTATCCGTGGACTAGCATCATGATCATCAAAAGCACTAGGCAAAGAATAATTTTAAAAAATTGCTAGCAAAGCCTTCTAAAAAGGAGATCAGTTTGTCTCCTGTATTGATGACATACTTGTTACTCCTTCAATACAACTCTTCCCTCTTTGGATTGGAGGCTCAGGATGCAGCTGACCAGGATTATTATAATGTTTATTGATTAGACAGAACATCTTAAAAAAAAAATACTAATACTTTGGCTAATAAAAACACTGCTATAATTGGTAAATATTAATATACAATTATATCACTAAGTAATACTGAGTTACAATCATATTGCTTATTATTAGTATTAATATATTAGTTACATTACTATATTGGTTAAATTATTATAAAGAAAACAATAACTAGTAAGTACTATTAAATTGCAGTTCTGCTGCCCTTCCTCCTGCACCAAGCATTAAGGTACAAATCTGTACTTCCTTACAAGTTTCTTACTTACTCCAAGTAAGCTTTCCAAGCAAGTCTTACAATTTTTCTTCTTACTCCAGCCTCCCATGCCAACTTTCAGAAACAGAGCTGCTAGAGAGTCCAGACGGGGACTCCCCCCAGTGTCTCAGGGAGCTTGGGCCCACAGAGCAGCTTCACCACTGCCTGGAATCAGCTGCACTCCACCTGGCATAAAATCATCCCATTTCTTCTTCTCCACCTCATTTCCTACCCTGTTTTTAATCTTTTCTTGAACCCACCTTTTCACCACTCCTGCATCTCCTTCCTCTGCCTAAACTCCTCCCAAATAAACAACTCACCCCAAATTTCTTTTTCCTCATTCATCCTAAACCTGTTACACTCCATACCCAAATTCAGTGCTTTTGATACCATCACCTAGGCCATTTCAGCTTAACATGTTATTACTGATACTATCATCTAGATAGAGGTGGCCTTGCATCTTAAGTCTCCCTTCTGACTCTACAGCTGTATTTCTTTTCCATTCAGTGTTTTTTGGACAGAATCTTTTCACCAGAGATTTTACACCCATATCTAATCCTAATTAAGCATAAGCAGTTGGGAGAAAGCAGAGCAATGACATAATCCAGCTAGCACTCACCTCATACTTTTGCCCTCCAGCAGTTTCCGTCACACCTGTCTCACAGAGCCCTTCATTGGCATTGTGCCTAGTGTCACAGGGGACTGCTGCTCATGGTACTCCTTTCATCTCAAAGTTTATTTGATTTAGGAGATTAGATTAAGATTTAAAACAAAAACCATCATAAGGGCCTCAGCTTCAGTAGAAATCCCTTTGTTTGTATTTAGTGTGTACAAAGTGCCCTCAATTTAATTGCAAAAAGGAGTTAGAAATCAACAAAAGCTGGAATGCAGACTGCTGAAGAAAGTTGCATAGTAGGTCATGACGTAATTCACAACTGTATCTTATCTGTCATTAAGTTTACAACTCAATATTGGGGGGGAAGGAAAAAAAAAAAAAGGAAAAAAGAGGGAGGTGCTTAGATGTTCAAAGAAAGTGGTGATTCCCCATGGATGAGGAGAGGGTGGCTGCTGTCCAACTTTCAGCTACCCTCCCTTAGCACCTAGCAGATGAGGCTACACAAACCCAACAGGTGAAGGCAGCATGCGTGAAAGACCGGACCCTCAGGCTCCGAGGCAGCAATCAGATGCTAAAGGTCTGTTGGAGGACTGGCAGCAGGTGGCTAGCACTGGACCAAAACATTGTGTTTAATGCCCCAGTACTGATGTAACTGGGGGGGGCTGCACAGCAGGTCCTACAGCAAAGGGCTGTGTGCCAAGTACAGGCCAGCAGTGCTCCCTGGGCTCACTGCACACCTGGCTGCCTCAGCAAGGGGCGCCATGTTGGGGAAGGCCGCTGTTCCCCACACAGCTGCATGGGGAGGGCTGTGCCCAACGTCTCCTCAGAGGGGCATGCCAAAAAGCACAAGAAGCAACAGCCACAAGCGGTGGGAAGGGAAATTTGCATAAGACAGTGAAAAACCCTCTTCACAGCAAGGGTGGTGAAGCACTGGGACAGGTTGCCCAGGAGGAGATGTGAAAGCCCAGTCTGAATACCCTTGGAGATGCTCAAAACTTAACTGGACACAGTATGCCTTAAGCACAATCTTTCATTTGGGTTCCTCCTCAAGCCACAGTCAAGCCTACATTATTATTACTTTTTTCCACCTTGACATTTCTGTCATGACTAACTCTCCTTTTCTTCTTGTAGTTTCCTAACTTGTCTCTTCCTGACATTTCTTTTGTTACAAGTTTCTCGGCTTCCATTCCTCCTGTTTTCCCTCCTTGGATCCTCTCACAAACCCAGCTCTCCCTCCCTGTTGATACACTTGCAGTAAGACAAAATGCCAAAGCACGGATTCACAAAGTTTTCAGCCGCTCTTAAAACTCCCCTGCTTTTGTTCCGGGGGCCAGATGGAAAGCTGGGGAATAGGCCACACCCCTAGTGTATGTTTTTTAAAAGATGAAGTGAAGATAGTCTAGGTGCTAATGCTATAGAGCAGTTCAGTTAGACCCGTAAAAGAAGAAGCAACATCAGGGAAAACAGAGCCTTTTCCAGGGTAATATTGGGAAACCAGTAGTTCTGAGCAGTTTGGGGACATTAAAACAGGAGATTTCGGAATACAGCTCTCTGACTCTGGCTGCAAAACCACAGCCTCTCTGTCCCTTCTTTCCCTCATCACCAGACTGTTGTCTCCACATAATGCGCTTCTCTTTTACCTGAAAGGGCTTTTACCCACAACCATACCTTCTGAATTTCCGGAGTTATGAAACTCTGAAGGGACTTGAGAGTTCAACCTTGATAAACACCCCTGCATCAGTGGAAAAAGAGGCACTATTTCTGGAGGATGGGCATGCCCCATCACTTTCCCCATCGTGGATCACTGGAACTGAACAGCACAGAAGCAGACGATTTCCAGGTACACGTGAAGCTGTGTAAATGAAGCTGTCTGTTTTCATGCAAAATCTTTCCTATGAGAAGCTGTATACACATGGGGAATTCAGAACTGCACACTATTTGAAAAACAGCTTTGAACGCTTTGAAAATGTGGGCCCACAACGGTAATATATTTGACTATGTGGTTCTGCTATGAGATCCCAGAAGAGTCATACAGATGCAAGTCCTAAAACATGTTGTTGACTTCTGAAGAGAGACACAGAAGAGGGATTTTAAGATCACTGGCTGATACACTACAGCTTATAGTCACTTCCTTATGGGTTTAAGCCTAATAGTAAACTTTTTTTTTTTTTTAAATCTCGTACCTACCTTGATGTTAGACAGTGCCTATAATATATTTACCTGTTGCCTACAACAAGAATCACATGGACAATTTTTAATTAACTCGCTAATTACTAAAATTACCATTTTTAGCTGTCTTCACAAAGAGATAATTTATTATATATTACTGCCCTTGGATAGACTGCTGAAAATAAAGAATTATAGCAAAGCAGCTGATCAACCAGGAAGAACAGAACTAAATGGGAAACTCCCTTCTGTAATTTCCAATAGTTCAGGACAGAGCAAAGGGCAGGAGAAGGCACCAGTTGAAAGGAACAGGGCCAAACCAGGGGATTTAATCATTGCATAATCACCAATGATGAAATATACAATAAATCCCAAGCACAAAAGTTCCACACATAACTTGCTCAATATCTCTGGCATTACTGTGATGCAACACAGTGATTTCATTCAGTTCAGCATTTGCATGACTGACTGACAAAAATCCTTATCTGAAGGAAGAAACCAATTTTCACTAATTATATGTTGCACCTTGTGAGGAACAGATCTAGAAATACTATTGAATTACATTGGTTTGATGCAATTATGGACAAATCATATGCCTGGTGGGAGAAGTGAATCTCTAATCTATTGAAAGTGCAGGCTATGAGGAGACTGGTGCATCTGATGTGAACATCACAGTACTCATCATAGCACTGCTGGTTGCCTGCTCCTACTTACGTACAGGACCAAGAGCTGAATATTTGGTGTTCTATGGGCAGATTTCTCCATTTCAAAATTAACTCTGTTCTGTCCTATAGCCCCTAGTGGTAGTCAACCACCTTTTCACAGAAGTGGACCTCTGAAATTTGAAGGCAAAAAATAAAGTAGGAAAGAAGGATGAAAAAAACATCTAAAACAAAACAAAAAGAAGCTGCCTACCAAGCTGAGCTGTAGGTTACTTTAAATTTGCTTTACTACAGCTCCATCTCCCTTCTAACATAAAAGCCTGTCTTTAGGCATAATAGAAAAAAGCATGTCAACTAATGTTTCTGACCATTAAAGGAGTTGAGAACTGCTTATTTTCTGTGTAACTTCTACAAATGTGGGGAAGAAAGGAAGAAATCTCGAGAGAATATATAATATATAATGTATTGCTTGCAAGGGACTGAGACCACCAAGAGTCATTTGCAAACAAAAAAGAAACTGCTTACAAAAAGTGTGATTTACTATCTTCTAACATACTGGAAAACACACACACACACACGTACTTGCACTGGAGTCAAGTGCCAAATGCTAAGCCTGAAGTTTCTCATTTTGTAGAGATCCCACTTGCCACCTGTTGTGGTTTAGCCCTGGCAGGTAGCTAAGTGCTACACAGCCGCTCCCTCACTCTCCCCAGGTGGGATGGGGAGAGAATCAGAAAGGTAAAAGTGCAAGAACTCATGGGTTGAGATAAAGACAGTTTACTAGGTAAAGTAAAAGCCACACACACAAGCAAAGCAAAACAAGGAATTCATTCACTACTTCCCATGGGCAGGCAGGTGTTCAGCCACTGCCAGGAAAGCAGGGCTCCTCACGCTTAATGGTTTCTTGGGAAGACAAACGCCATCACTCCCAAAGTCCTCCCTTCCTCCTTCTTTACCCCAGCTTTTATTGCTGAGCATGACGTCATATGGTACGGAATATCTCTTTGGTCAGTCTGGGTCACCTGCCCTGGCTGTGTCCCCTCCCAGCTCCTTGTGCACCCCCAGTCTCCTCGCTGGCAGGGCAGCACAAGAAGCAAGAAGTCCTTGGCTCTATGTAAACACTGCTCTGCAACAACCAAAAACATCACCACTATTTTCATCAAAAATCCAAAACACAGCATTGTGTGAGCCTCTACGAAGAAAATTAACTCTGTCCCAGCCAAAACCATGACACCACCTCTCTGCATGTTGATCAGTGCTTCTCTGTTGCTGTTGCATGGCTGAGAATATCCCAGAGATGTAGAGATGCCAAAGATCTGGAAAAGCAGAGTGGCTGGAGCCAAAATCAATAGCCTGAACATCAAGTTGCCTTCCAGTATTAATAAATGAGTGTTTGCACTTAATATTTAATTCATAAAGAGTAGAAAAACATGCTACACCTTGGCAATTATGAGAGATGTGACATATTCCAGATTTTGACTATGCATAGACAAGAATAGAGATGGGCAAAAAAAAATTTAGCACTTTGTTTCATTAGAAATGCAGCTTTAGGTGGGCTGAAGGTGTTCATGAATTCAGGTGAGACACGGTGATAGTTTTATCTAAAAATTAGAAGAGTATTTTAGAAGTTGTCTTCCCCAAGAAGAAAGTGTTTTCTTCCAAGTTGACAAAAAAAAAAAGGCAAAAAAAA
>VXAL01015105.1:154090-183424 GCA_013399475.1 Chauna torquata
AAAAAAAAAAAAAAAAAAGAAGGAAGAACCAAGTAATGTCAAGTGGTAAAGTTTTAAGCTGACCTAGAACTTTCTGATTGAAGGTTTTACTAAACCACACTTGACATTTAGAGCACTTGATCACTCTGGGCTACTTAGTAGATGTTTGACACAACTGGGATTTTGTCATGTATTTCTGGAAGACTAGCTTAAAACTACCCAGTGACACATGTTTATTTTGGATTGCCAAACAGGAAGAAAAAAAACACACAAGTTTGTGTTTAGTAGATATTAGCTAACATCATTTAATGTTATGAGCATTGGCAGAGTAGCCGTGGGCACAGGCCTTCTCAGTGCTGCAATCACTGTAGCTTTTCAGCACTACACAGTTGCATTATGGGGACTTTCCGAGGGGTAGATTTAAACCATGGCTGCTCAAAACAGCTGTCTTGGACTTCCCTCTGCCCAAGAGTCCTGCTCTTTTTCCAAGGAAACTGCAGCTCTAGGTCCGTCCACCCTGACTCTTATAGATTCTTTTGCATAATACAACTGCCTTGCTGATCCTCCTATACCCTTAAAACTCCTTTTCCAGACCTTAGCTCTGCACCTCTTGGTTTCTGCAAGAGACATTTTAGGGCCCTAACAAGGGCAGTCTTGCCCTAGCTCCCCTTGAGAAAACATCTGCCAGGGTCCTTTTCCTCTCCTATGAGGTTCCCCTTGGCTGCTTTAAGCATATCTTGCTTGTCCTTATTTTCAGAGTCTGGCCTGGACAACTCCAGTCAGCTGCAGCAGTGCCCTTTTGCTGAGGCTCGTGGCCGGTGTTTTAAGGAAGGTGCTGTTCCCACCACACAGGACTGCTAACAAGCTTCAAGGGCTCCTGGAAACAAGGACAGATTGTTCTGCAAGAACCAGAGCCAGAAATTCTGCTCAAACACAGGATGTTTTAAGCCAAGCAATCTGGGCTTGACAGAAATCTGCTATTCCAAAGTGAACTGTGTTTAACAAGCACATTTTTGCCTGGACTTACTAGACTTAGACTTCCTCAGATCAGAGAACAGTCCTTTTTTGCTTCATGTTTGCACTGATGGACCTGGGAACTATGTCCCCAGCCTCAGCATACAACAGGCTGTAACTGCTGCCTCTGATAAAAACCAACAGGAAAATAAGGGCACACAGAGAGTATCTTGGACCTTTAAAAAAAAAATCACATTTTTTAATTGAAGGGACAAAAATTAACACACACTGCTGGGAAAAAAGTGCCTCCCTTGTATGTGTTTCACTGCAAGTGCTTGGTGACTGTTATCCAAACCCTTCTGAGCTGGCAAGCAGTCAACGTATTAGAAGAATCCAGGACACTTGGAGTACAAGAACTCTTACTTTCAAGCAAACACCAGCAGCATGATGCATGTGGTTAATTTTAAGTATCTCTCAAATATCATTAGAGACCTAACTTTAAGTGAAGCATCCAGCTAGTTATGTGCACTTGTCTAGACACAACAAATTTTATTCAAGCAGAACATTACACTCTCTGGGCAGTTGCAATGATTCAAACTCTCCCACAGTGTCTGTAACGTGAGATGCACCTTGGGGGGAATATAGGTAGAGCGGAGGTGCTGAGCTGAAACTTCCTACCCAAGTTGTGTAAATGCAAATTTTTACTCCGAAACAAGATGTCCATCCATGATGACAGGGCAAAGACTGCCACTAGTTGGAGGTCTGTAGGATAAACAGGTCGAGAGTATAGAGGAACACGCCTCAAAGTGATCTTTCAACATGGAAAGTTACTTAGAAATCCTCTCAGGTTTTTCCCTCCCACCTCTCTTTGGCAATATGCAGCAAGTCACCATTAGTCACTAAAAGTATTAACCAACTTAAATGAGATTTCTTTGACCTAGATATCATTTCCTTTTTGTTACTTAACTGGAGGTGAAGAAAGTAAATAATCAAAGGCTAAAGC
Source organism: Chauna torquata (assembly GCA_013399475.1). Taxonomy (NCBI): domain Eukaryota; kingdom Metazoa; phylum Chordata; class Aves; order Anseriformes; family Anhimidae; genus Chauna; species Chauna torquata. The sequence goes on from VXAL01015105.1 coordinate 156,027, forward strand.
ACAAGTTAAGAGTGTGCACTGAATTAAATTGTACACACACACACACACAAAAAAAACATAAATAGGATGGCAAAGTCACCAGCTCCAGCCATCAAGTGGAGATCTTCCCAGGAGATTATTTTTTTTTGATGCTGAGATTTGCACCTTACACACATCCATGAATGACTGAAGTGCCCTCCAAAGTCTGAAGGTGAAACTTAATAGATAATTTTATTCTCTTCCTGATATCCTAAAAAGTATGATTTTTACTTTTTGTCAGTGTTGAACAGTTATTGAACTGAATTTAAAAGATGACATTTTGCATTTCAATCAAAAATGAGTGAGAGTTGGCACAAGTTCTATATCCAGAGACTACTTGCCTAATGAACTTTTCTTTGGACCCAAACCACCTCATGGACCTTGGCTGGTTCAGTGGTCATGCAGAGCTCATAGCTTAGCTTTCAAGAGAGTGATCTCTGGTTGGCACTGAAGAGAAAATAGGCCATAACTATTAAAGCATTTATTATTTCATGAAAATGATCTTTTCCTTCTTACGTGTAACATGTAGTTCATGTCAAGGAAGTATTAAGCAAAATTTTCTCGTTAGCCAGAGAAAACAGATATGTTTCTCTCAACCACATGTTGGTTTTGGTTTTTGGTTGTTTTTTTTTCTTCCTTTTTTTTTTTTTTTTCCAGAAGCAAAGAGCTCAAAGCCAACTTGTGAACCACACTGACAATCTTAATGTGATGGTGAAAGATAGCTTTGCAGTCACAACAAAAATTCTACCACTTCTCTCACTAGGATCATTTATCCTCTGTTTCATCCAGAAATACCATCAAACTGCTCTTCCTCCTTGAAACACTGACGGCTTCCATGCCATTGGAAGAGCAGACAGACATAACGTGTGTAGTGCAGAGGAAAAAGAGCACAGTACACCCACCAAAAGCCAACTTGCATAAAAGGTCAGCTCCAGACCTACAGCAACCACTACGTGAAATAAATAAAACCCCAGAGAATCCCACTGACAAAGTAGTTCTTGTGCTCCACTGATTATCTGGAAGGAAAGTGTAAGGAAAACAAAGGCAACTACTTCAGCCGTAACCCACCCTTCTGTAAGCCTTTCTACCCTGCTGTAACATTCATTGAAGGCAACAGGTAGGCTTTCTCCAGCTTCCAGTAAGCTTTGGATCGCACTAGTTTTGGATTTCAGTTCTGTTTTTAAAAGTTTCAAGACATTATTTTGCTATTGGTACAATTGCAACAGAAATTAATGCACTATTAGGGTTGTTAGGGCCCTATGGCAAGGTGCAGAACATACATAAAATCATTCTTCTGCTCAAGCCTGGAAGTTTTATCTTTTTAACTTTTTTGATTTTGTTGTTCAATAGTAGTTTTGAACCATAAAAACTAAGGATGAAAATGTTAAAATTGAACTTTCCAGCATTCTCAAGCCTATAAATCAAAAGTGGAAGATGCCTCAAAGCTCACACACAGCTTCAGTCTGAGCAATGAATTTTGCAGGAGAACACCATCAACAGACACCTTCACAAGCTGGAATATTTTCCAGTTCTGCTCTGTAGCTTCTCTGGACTATACTGCTTTTCATCCCTCAGCTGAGAACTGCAATGGACCAGAATGTGTTTTGTGCTGGAAAGAAAGCTGCTGCGCTGAGTAAACGAGAAAGTAAAAGGGGGATCTTGACTAACAAACAAATCTAGTCCTCAGACAACATGAAGTGCTGTTACTTGGAAACCTACTGAAGTCTGATGGGCTTTCTCAAAAGACAGAGAGCAACCCTGAGATCTGCAATGCAGGTCACCGCGATGCAAACAAGCATGTCATACATCCCTGTAAGGTCTTAGCAGTGCTCCCAAGATGACACTCACAGTAATTCAAGTGCTACTTTTCCAGCCTCTAATATATAGGTAAAGTTGACCAGTCACCTGCATTTAATTCAACAATGAAAATGTAACAAAAAAGAAGAAAATCCAACCAGTGACTTATATTCCAGAAAGGTAAAGATATTAAAGTTAACTTTCCCTGGCCAATAACAGCAAATTAAGAGGATAAAGCACTTCTCCTGACCCAACACAGTATACAAAAGAGGAGCTAAAGCATGGCTCCACAAGGAAAGTTCAACCAGTCATTACAAACTCATCACAAAACCTCCAGGCTATGTTGGTAGCAGGTTCTAGCAAGCGCTCCAGGCCTTCCTTACGCAAACACCTTAGTGTGCCACCACTGAAATGTTGCCTGTGAGGAGAATGAAGCTCCCAATGACCCAGAGCAATGATTAATGACAGCTCTCAGTTCCAGATCCTGCATCGCTACCAGCAGCCAATACCCTACATGGTGCAAACAGCAATGCACACTCTAGCAACATGTGAATAAGTGTGACTGCTCTAGTGCCCTGTCTTCATTAAAGATTTGGAATAGATAAGAAGGAAGGGTATTAGCCTGTAAGCAGCGGTGCAGTGAAAAATAACCTTGCTTCACTGCTTTTAGTAAGGAAGTGCTTCTATGTCTGCATTTGGATTAAGTTTGGTTGAATGTATTTTCTAACTTACACCTTGAAGCAAGTGCTTCCTAAATAGCTTAGCTAAATAAAAGTATTGCTCAGTACTTTCTGCCTAGATATCCTAAACTGGACTTTGCATAAGCATTTGAATGTCTCAAGTGAAAAGCTTTCAAGACCTGCACGTGACTATCTCCCCACGTGAGATGCTTCAGCAGCTCAGCTGAGGAGTCATGGAAACCCTCACCTGCGCACAGTGGGGCTCATTCCCCAAAGAGTTATTAAGTGTACAAGAACAGATGAATCTGTTCATCCATAAGTCAAAAATTGAACTTGCCCTGTGAATATTCCTGGATCTGAGGAAACCAACAAAGAGGCAGTTCAATCTTCATAACTGACACTGTGACCGCTCTGTGAATGGGTCATATTTGACCACCAAATGAGAAAAATTTCCAGCATTAGCCACACTAAATTTTCTTTGCTATCACTCTTTAAAGGGAGTACAATACACATTCTCCAAAAAGTATAAGCCTTCAGTTTGATTTGCAAAGTCTGTTCTTCTGAGCAAGGCAGGTGTCAAGAAACAGGCATGATTTGGGAGCTGGAAGTCTGTGCCTGAGTCAGCACTCAACCAGAAAGTCAGAGAAAGACCCGGCAACCTCACCCTGAGAGATCTCACACAGCTGAGGTGAGGATCTCAGCCTTGATGAAGTCCTGTGAAGCAGCAGAGATAACAGTCCCAGGATCAAGCCCATGGTGCAGCAGGAGAAGGTCCTGGAGAGAGAGGTTTGCAGCCTTGCTCTCTTACTGCCTTTCCTTCCCTTTCCCTCTCCAGAATTTTCCCATACCCTTGATGCATTAGAGCTCATGTCGCATTAACCCTAAGATACACTACTATCTTTTCTCTAGGCCTTGGTGTCTTCCCTTTCCCAACCAAACATAATTTGGATGCCAGCTACAAACATATCCCCCAGCCAATCCCCCTCAACCAGAACTCTTCTGCTTCAGACCACAGTACATTGAAACCCAGCATAAGGAGCATGGTCGCCTTCAAACCCAGCGGCCAAGCTCTGCAGCAGGCAGCTTATGACATAGCGCCTAAGTTGACCAAAAACGCACAAGGCCATTGCAGTGTTACCGTTTTCCATTTGGCATTCAGACATGAATCACTGAAAAAAGGTGACTTCTTAGGTATAAAGGAGATGGAGTATGGTGCGCTTGGGAGAAAAAAAAAAAAAAAACTAAAAACAGCTAATAGAGGATGAAAGAGGATGCAAAAGCAGAAAAAGTAAATATCACTATCTAGAAGTTACTTAAATCATTCTTTATTACATTACAGGAAAAACAGCTTTTTTTTTTTTTCCTCTGATTTCAAGAAATCAGAGTTGGATTCTTATCTCATTTAAGTCAATACAAACCCAGAGTACCACTATTCACTTCAACAGTTTCTCTGCATTTTAGCAAGAGCCCCCAAGAACAAAATCAAATGCAGGTATACAGTCTCATCTCAGATAGGCTGTCACCTCCTATTGCTATAGGTTCAATTAAACACAGAGAGAATTAGCCCCAAAATAGCTCTGGAATAAGTGTCAGAGTGTCCGATGGCTGGGAAAGTGCCAAAAGAAATGATTGCATCCCTTTCACACATTAGTCTCAAATATATCACTGAAGCTCACCCAAGCACATATCAGTGTCCCAAGAGGAACTAGATGGATTTATGGCTGAGGAGTCGATGGTGAAGGCAGTAGGCAGGGATGACTCCGCTAACATCACTAATCCCATAACTTTTAGTATTGAGGAGTAGGAGACAAAAATGTTGCAAGATGTGGCCAGGCTGAAACCACAGCTGAAGGAATAGTACTGACCTTTAGCAAATTTCTTATGCTTTTCTTATTCATGCATATTTCTCCCATTCTACAGTTACTGTACATGAACTAAGCTGCCTTCCTCAGAAATTATTGGATAATTCACTGTGACTTATCACTGTCCTATTGTATTGGCCACATTCCTAAGTGATTATCATATCTCCATTGCAGACCTATAAGTTGGAAGCAGGGGGGTGCGGGAGGGCGGGATCTGAGTTCTTTAGTACATACTTTCTGTGTAAGTCTATACATTCCAAATTGTACTCTTCACTGTCCCATATCCCGCAGGATCTTCTGCAGATGACTATAGGACCATCTCCATCTTCAGTAGGGCTGTGACACCCTTCCTAAGCAAGAGATCTGAGAAATCTACTAACAAACAGGAGTCAAGGGGAAGCAGAGCATTTTACTTTTTAAACCTGTCAGAATATCATGAAACAGCATATTTAGTGGGAACACATTTAAGCCTTATAACACTGGTATTTGTTCTCCCTTATTTATATCATTACCCAGGCATAGGGTACCGCTCCATCCTTAATGTGGATCAGTTTCCTAAGCCATGTACTCTGTCAAATAGATCCAAAAGTCTTTGGGAACAGGATTAGCTCTGTTGCTTTTGTGCCAGCCAAGCATCAAACTGTAGTTACAGTTTCAACTTACTCCTGCCTTTGGGCAAGAACAGGCCGGGATTATCTGGCTGTTCCTTTAAGGGTGCTGAAAGTGAGCCAGCTGGAAATATTTTCAAAGGAGGTGTCATCAGAACAAGTTGAAATACCAGAAGAACAGGAAAAGCACAAAAAGCAGAGTCCAGTAGCTGCAATACACAGAGGACAGGCAGAAGAGACTGGAAATACTAAAAGGGGACCTTTCCCATGGAAGCAAAAAAGGAGGAACTCAAACAGACAAGGTATGATTATATATGAGCTTCAGAAATCCTGCAGCAACAAGAGAAAGAGGGAGGAGAGAAGAGAGCAGTCCGGTAGGGAACTGGAGGGCTAAGACATGCTGCGTGGGGGAAGAGTGGGTGGCTCTGGCACTAAGTGAGAATTGATGGGGTTGGGGAGTGGGGGAAACAAGAAACAGGAGTTTTTTCTGCGGAGGGACACCAAGGCATCCCACCATCTCTCCAAAAGAGAAGAAAAACCTGGAGTTCTAAAAGACAAATTGATCATAAGGGGGTGAATGAATGAGAACAAGTTGGCTCCTTCCCCCTTCAGCACCAAGGTACAGATTTCATTGTCAGAGGTTTGTCATTATGAATGCAGAAAAATGATACCGGTGACCAGCCAAGCTGAGCTGGGGCTGTAGCAGAGCCCTTTGCCAACACAGCAGTGCTGGGGTGCAGAGTGAGCACGCACCCCGCTGCAGATGGAGCAGCACCACCTCCCACCTCCTGCTCCTCAAGGGCAGAGCAGGCTGCCCCTGCAAGCCCTCAGCCCACTGCACTTCCTGGCTCAGCACATCTGCTTAAATCAGGTGGGAAACTTCTGCAGTATCTGCCAGTCTAACAAAGGTACCCCCAATAGTAAATCTACAGGAAAGTGCTGCCTGTCTAACCTCAAACAGTGCATGTGCTGGGAATGGAGGGATGCAGTTAACTAGGGAGCACCTGAAGGTTTTTTGTGCATAGTTCAAAACAGATTACGGCACACAATGGCACAGCCCTGCCACAGACGGCCAGTGTCAGAGGTGCAGCACACAGTGCTCTCTGAGCCCCTGGGAAAGTAGCAGTCTCCAGCCTCCCCAGAAATCTGTCCATGTCCCACTCATGTCCCCAGACATGAGATATTACAAAAGGGTCCATGAAACCTGCCACTTTCACCCCACACAGCCTGTTAGGTGTACAGCGAACACAGCAAGACCCAAAACAGGGGCAGATACAACCTGAGAGTCTAGTCTGGCAAGGGAAAAAAATATAACCTGGTGAAGTCATGGAGCTAACCTCCAATGTTCTACTTTAAAGTGCTAGAGATGCTCTTCACTCCCTCTCTTCTTGATGCCCGTCTCAGAGCCTCTCAGTACCATGTGAAGCATTCACATGGCATTAGGGTGCTGTAAGGCATTAATGATTATCATGTGAAATGACAGTGAGGGAGTATTTTGGTGACTATGATCCTAGGTGGGGCCAAAACTGGTCCTTGCCAAATCCATATTTGCAGCAGAAGCTATTGCAACAACAGGGAATGAAGGAGGAACAGAAATCCTTTCCTCGAGTGTTCTGAATGTTTCCCATATCCCTCCCAGACACATTTTTCCTTTGCTGAGGTCATCTTGCCCTCTAGTGGTTCACACTACAGAGCTGACATACAGCTCAATTCATTTCTGCTGTAAATCCTGTAATGTCAGTGGTTTCAGAAGTTATGCATAAAATGAAATAATTCAAATTCCCTTTGATCTGCACCTTTTCTTTGTGCATCATTAGCAAAATATGCTGTCATGGTATGAACTTATAAAAGAAGATGCAAAATGCTTGCTACCTTATACATCACACCCCAGTTAACTTCGTACTCTACAAGAGAATGCTGCACCTGCCCAATCTGGAGTGATGCAGTCAAGAGCAACATGAACAATTTTGTTTGCTTTGGAAGAGATCATTTCTCAGCTTTAAAAAAAAAGTTTGAGGAAAAACACAGACCAAAAAATACTTCTATTTTAAAATTAAAACAAAGTTTTGCCTGAAAAAGAGTTCTCAGGAAGTACATAGGTGCCAAAAGCAGAGCAACAGAAACACCAGCTGCTAACAGGAACCCTCCAGAGGGCTCCAAAAGATAAACTGTACAAGTTTAGATTACTGATATTGCTTATATCAGCATAAACAAGGAGTATAACTTGCACTGTATCCTCTATGTGCCCCCCCACCCCTCAATCACATCCATTTTGATTGCTCTGTCCAGAAGAGTTGCCCTAAGGTTTAATTTATTCCATAAGTCTCAGCTAGAGAAAAGAGCAGAAATATCTGTTTCATTTCATTTTAGTGTGAACTATTACTTTTAGTAACCACAAATGTTTTTTATGGATTGAATATAGAAGGTCTGCATCCAAACTGGACTTCTGATGAATCTGAAACAATTAATTCCAGCTGAGGATCTGGCTTGACGTCCTTTCTGTATTTATTAGTGACTCATCTGCTAGGCTCCAGCTCTCCCCGTATCAGGAAAGCCACAGATGTCTAGGAGGCCAAGGAGAAAACCAGTGATTGTGAACTAGTTGCTTGTTATTCAGCAAGGTGCTTGGCTGTGATTAGCCATGGTGTCAAGGGACATCTCAGTGCTCAACTGTGTCCAGCAACAAGGAAGTCTTCCTTCATCTAGGAAGGCTTTTCCTGTGGTTAGCTTGGTCAGTGCAGGATGAATGACAGCATAATTTGTCTCCCACTTAAAGATTTTTCAAATCATTCTTTATACATTGTCTAAAAAGACACAGAAACAGCAGATGTATGTACTGAAAGCTTTTCACTTTAAAGCTAAGAAGAAGGTTTTCCAGTTGCCAGCTGGACACTCCTTAGCATTAGAAACCACAAAATCATAAGCAATTACAGAACATATTTGTGCTAGTGTGGGCGGTGTCATCCTTCTAACAAACTTCCTCCTTAGCTTTGCTGCACAAACCATGGGCTGCTGGAAGCAAGAGAAAAGCAATTGGACTTTTCCTACCCTGGTCCTCTGCCTCTACGGATTCTTCTACATGATGAAGCCATCAGAACCTTTTCTAACCCCTTATCTAACAGGACCAGATAAAAACCTGACAATAGTTGAGGTATGGTTTTACTCTGCCTTTTCTTTTATGTGGAACACCAAATAATCAGAAGTAAAACTTCATTTAAAGTTTTTAAACAAATATGAAAACAAAAAAAGCACAACTAACCAGCTTTGGCAGGTTACAGTTTGCTGCAGGTGGCATAAGTTTAAAAAAAAAAAGACTCAAAATATGTATCAAGAGGGTTCATAAAGTTTAAGATCAAGTAGCCTGTTCAACAGATTCATGGTGCTTCAGGGCAGCGTGGATGCATATATTATGAATTCCTCTTCCCTTCTGTAAAGCCATTTAAAATAAATGAACTTATTTTCCCCCAGAGGAATTACACAGATTTCCTCTGCTCTTCTAGGTCACCAACCAGATTTTGCCAGTTTGGACATACTCCTACCTCGCACTCCTCTTCCCAGTCTTCCTGATTACAGACTATGTGCGCTACAAGCCCGTCCTCCTCCTCCAGGGCATCAGCTTCGTCGTCACGTGGCTCTTGCTCCTATTTGCACACGGAGTGGTGGCCATGCAGGTGGTGGAATTCTTCTATGGGATGGTGACAGCCACCGAGGTGGCCTATTACGCCTACATCTACAGTGTCGTCAGCGCTGATCACTATCAGAGAGTGACGAGCTATTGCAGAAGTATCACTCTTGTTGCGGCCACAGTTGCTGCAGTGCTGGGACAGCTGCTGGTTTCCTTAGCAGGCGTATCCTACTTCCATCTCAATGCCATCACTCTGGCTTCCGTGTCCCTGGCATTTGTGTGTTCCTTTCTCCTCCCAACGCCCCAAAAGAGCATGTTCTTCCACCAAAGAGGTGTCTCAGACACCCTCCCACAACCACATAAAGCTGTGGCTACACTCGGTTCCAACAGGCCATCAAGCTGCCAAGAGGACAAGGACTGCACAGCTGCTGACACAGGACCAACACCAGAACAGCAGGCTGAACAGCTCAAGCCCCATGACCACGTGCTTGGAGTACTGGTGCAGCTGAGCAAGGACTTGAAGGATTGCTACAGCTCTAGGAAACTTCTCTACTGGTCCCTGTGGTGGGCTTTGGCTACGGCAGGCTTCAATCAGGTTGTGAATTACATCCAAGTGCTGTGGGACTTCAGAGCCCCCTCTCACAGCTCTGCAGTGTACAACGGAGCTGTGGAAGCAACAGCTACTTTCCTAAGTAAGTTAGTGTCTAAGCATCGATCACAAAGGTAGCCTCCAAAGTTTTACTTTAGAACATTTTTGCAGTTTCTTTCCATTGCAGATACTCTAAGAAAACAGTATATGCATTGTGCATTCAAGATCTAGTTCTCTGATGTACAAAACAGTTCAAATATGAGCTATGCTGTTGTTCTGTATGACTACGGCACTGAACTTTATCGTACCAGTAGGCACAGAGTGTACATGTCACACAGACCTTACATCCAGCTGCTAAACCCATTCAGAGGCACTAATGTTTTTTTGTTTGTTTGTTTGTTTTGGATAAGATTTTGGATTTGTTTTTCTCTGTCATTTCCTGTCCGCTCCTCTCCCCCCTAGCTAGCACCACTACAGTTCCCATAGCAATCAGCTTATGAAGATGAGAAGTTTTCTATAAATATTTTACACAAGAACATAAACCTCACTAGGATCTTTCTCTAGTGAAATGCTCTTGCACAGCAGAAAGTAAAGAAGAATTTCACTGATTCCAAGATATGGAGATTTACAGGAAAATGTACTTACTGAATTCATTATGTTACTGATGTTAACCATTACTCTTTTGCAGTGAGAGCAGATGTCCACACCACATTAGCAATGTTACCCAAAGGCAAATAAGAGGATATCACACTTACTTGGCAGTTTCAAGTTCATATTGTGCTGCTGTAGAGGACTTGCACAACACATTGGGGGTGTGATCCACAAGGGAAAATAAGTATGTTACATTTTATCTGGCCATTCAGGTTACCATTACTGTCATTAAGGAGAAATAGATACTTCTAAGATTAAAAATTACTCTCCTCTGGAGGTAGGCAGCTAATATAGACCAACTGAATGATGCATTAGAAACACTTAACTCCTGTAGTGCCTACTCCATGATGGATTCCTCTTTCTCATGGAATTACCTAGTTCTCAGCGTAGAGGTTTTTCAATTGTACAAAACCACCTTAAGATTGATAGTCATCCATCAGGCTTACCTTCAAAACAGGTGTTTTTGTAGCAGACCCACCAAAAGCAGATAGTGCTTTTCCTTTCTCATTTGTCCCGAGTATATTCACTTGATACTTCATGAACATCCTTTTTTTTTTTTTTTTTTTTGTCACCTTAGTCCCTTTCTTTACAAGCTGCACAGAGCTAAACTATTAACCTAAAAGGTAACTGCTTACTGTCTTGGCTATAGAGTAAGCCAGTAGAAGCTGGAAGAATTGTTTCTCTTGAGATTATTGGGTATACACAGATAAATAACAACATCCTTTCATGAGACAGTTTATCCAAGAAGTGGAGTAAAATACTAAGAAAAGAATGGCAGATAAATTATGGTCTAAACGATGGTCTAAATGACTGGTCTAAAAGTGACCAGCCATCTGCACTATTTCAGAACTCATCTACTTCATTATTCAGTGTTGCCTCCTGGTACATGAGGGTGGCACTTGGTGATATAGGCTATAGAACAGATACAACATTTAATTTTCCCCCCTCCCCTCTTTTTCTAGGCTCATTAACATCCTTCATGGTGGCATATGTGAAAGTGAACTGGGACCTTTTTGGAGAACTGGCATTAGGGATCTTCTCCACAATAGACACTGGTTCCCTGTTTCTCATGCACTTTACTACCAACATCTGGGCATGTTATGCTGGCTACCTCATTTTCAAGGCAAGCTATATGCTCCTTATAACAATAGCAACGTAAGTATAAACCCTTACAGCGCTACCATTATGTGCATAATAGTAACAATACTTTAAGCTTACTTTGGGCGTCCCTCTTTTTGCTCAGAGGTAGCTACCTAATACTAGACATAATTGTTTAGGTAAATACAAGGACACGTAAAGGTCTAGTTATGTTGTTTTCATCCTTCTAAACAACCATAAAAGTTATCAAAAAGACATTGAACAATTACCTATGCAGAAGTTAAATGAGGTATAAGGTATCTTTAGTAATAAAGACAATAGTAACAGCAAAACATAAGCTACTCTCCTCCTGCATGTATACTGGTATAGGAGATGCAAAGTGAACAAGAGGGACAAAACAACCATCTTGGAAAAGCAGATCGAGAGCCATCTTTTAACATCCCCTTATGTCTAGACCACCTTGATGATACAGCTAGCAAACTGGGCTGCATGAAAGCAGGAAAAGGTTTGGCATAGAGTGTTTCCCTAACACAACTTCATACAATGTATATATACATATTATATACATTATAATCTTTTATGCATATATAATCCTTAATGATATTATGGTGTAAACAAGGAATAAGAGTATTTAAACTCAAATGATCTGAGACCAAGCTATTTTGCTGTCAGAAATAGAAATATATAAATAACCAATAAGTATAAAACATTTTTTTATTACTCCATTTATTGTATTGATTGGAATCTTTTTAGACTAGCATAAAGTTTTACCATACTATTTCATTAACAAAAATACCAGATGCATTTTTATGTCACAAAACAGGACTAGTCAGACAATTTAAAGAACTGCTGAAGCTATAGTGCATGACAAGGTGATACCTATCTTGAATGAAGCCAGTTCAATCATCTATTTATATTTTGGTGGATTTTCAGTACATTACAGTGATCACACCTGAACTATTTCAATGTATTCTATAGAAAAAAAAAAATTAAAGCTTGCACCAAAAAGCCCTGCTAAAAATCAGTGCAAAGCATATTGCAGGAATAGCACACATTTGTTTTAAATAGAAACTTGGGCGGTAAATACTGCTAAGAAAAAATGTTCCAATTATTGCCAAAAAAAGACATTGCAAGGAAAAATCTATATTCTCTTGACAAAAATAAACTGCATTCTACCTCCACTGTCAAGCCACAAAGCAAGAAGTGATTCATGACATCATAGAAAAGTTGGTTAGAAGATATCCATGGTGACCATCTAGTCTAATCTCCTGGCCAGGGCAGAACTCCTGTCAATACTAGATCAGGTCATGGTTTTGCATGGCAAAATCTTCAAAGCCTCCAACCATGGAGACTACAACCTGTCTGGGAAACCTGGCCCAGTGCTCTATTCCCCAAGGGATTTTTTTTTTTTTTCCCCCCACCTTATGTCCAGCTCGAGCCCCTCAAGACAATTTGTGGCACTGCTAAGAGTTTGACACAAGACCACCAAGTGAAGCTATATTTGAGCACTCAGAAAAGGCCCTATTGATATCGCTAAGCTTTTTGAGGCCCCAGAGGGGAACCACAGGCCATCTGCCTGGGACTGGCACAGTCTGAAGGTAGAGAAGGAAAAAGAAGGAATATTATCCAGTAGGATATCAGCTCTCTTTAAAGCTGATCACCTGATGTGGTTTGGAAAAGCAACACAGACAAGTACGAAACCATTGAAATGCGCTACAGTAGTCAAGACGTTGTTTAGAGCAATCAAACAGATGAAGAACCATTTAGCCCATCCCTGTGGTATCACCTGTACAAAACATTTCTCTTTTATCAACTAAATGGAGAGCAACAGCTCCCCACTCAGTATGAAGTACATGACACACCAGTCTCACCTTAGGTTCCAGATCGCAGTCAATCTCAGCATGGAGCGCTATGCTTTGATGTTTGGATTGAACAACTTCATTGCACTGGTGATTCAGACAATCCTTACAGTAGTCGTAGTGGATGCAAAAGGCCTGGGACTGGACATAGTGACTCAGGTATGTACTGTTAACTTGCTTCCATTTCACTGCTTTGCCAATTGATCTTTGAAAATTTACCAAGAAAGAAATTGCAATGCAAAGGACGATTTAATTCCCTCTTTCTTCTGTAGAAATCAAGGCATCTTGTGTCTGGCATTATCCTGCCCATTTACCTCTTAGTTCAGCATCTAGAATTACTGGTGCTGGTCTATGACTTTTTAAAGGTAGTGACTCCAAATTATGAATAGTCTGGCCCTGCTACCTGACCGGATTTTACTGGTTAATAAGACACTGAATAACATCCTCTCTGCCCAAAAATTCAGGCTGGTTTTCTCAGATGCAGAATCAACATGACCACATGTTGCCAGGGGAGTTCAAAAGCATGAGATAGCCAGGATTATTGAGATTATTTCAGTTCAAGCAGCAAGGACACCTGTCTCAGGAGCAAACCTGGTCTGCATCTGGAGGTGAAGTCTTGAAGATGATGAAGTCTTTCTGCCCATGGTTTTGTTATTTAATTTGGTGTGGGATATCCTATCTCACATCAGTGTCCATAACTTCAGTCAGAGTAATTCCATTCATGATGGAGTCAATTGAAATTTACTGACTTCTGCATTTTCTCAGATAGTATCTGAGAAGCTGGGACAACTTCTTACGCCTGTGGATTTGAAGAAAATTAAAGCTATTCAGATATTCTGCATTGAGATGGCAAAAGTTACTTTGAAAGATTAAAGATTAAATCTTACAGATTAAGGACAGGAATATGTACAGACTTCATAAATAGGTTTGCCACTGTTGTTGGAAATATTGATACAAATCCACACTATATTTCTTGAAGCCAGTGTGGTAACATCAGTGAAATGTGCAAGTAAAGGCAAAAAAAGTACTAACTCAGACTCTTCACTTGCATTATTCATGACTATGTGAGTAATGGACATGCTGGTAAGGAAGCTACTTCACATTTTGCAATAATAGGAAAAAAATCCTGTTCCTGTCACTTGCGTCCTCTGATGTTTATTAGGAAGCATAAGGATTGGAAACAACATGAAGTTCTTCATTCCTCAAAGATCTGCTCTTTGCTGGAAAAGCTAAGATTTTGCTTAATCACAAAGCAAAAACTCAAATAGAGAAATTGTGCCAGGACAAAAGTAAACCAAACAATAGTCTCTCTGTCTCCAGAAGAAACAGTGTTTACCTACCATGCCTTTCATTAATTTTTCTGCCTTTCTCCCTCTTCCCCTCCAGTTTTTAATTTATGGCAGCTACTTTGCAGTCATAGCTGGGATTTTCTTGATCAGAAGCATTTGCATGTTTCTCTCAAGCAAATGCAAAAGAGAAACAGCGAGATCTTGGAAAGAGCCTCTGAACCTTGGTGAACACGAATCAAAAGAGCAGACTGTAACTGGCTATATGACTCGGCTGTAGGAGTCAGGCAAACAGGCTCACGTGGCCCAGCCCTCGTGGGAGAAGAGCTCCTGCTGCAGCATGCAGGGAACAGCAGTGCAAGAAGAACATACAACACAGCCCTGGAAAGCTACGCTGAATCATTACAGCACTTCCTTACAACATATACCTGCTAAGAAATATCGCCAGCTAAGAAAGATCGCCATAATGGCATTGTGCCAAGAATAAAAGATAAGTTGCTTTAGATTCTTGTTTACTTGCCTATAAATAGCTTAACAGCAGTAATTTATACACAAAAAAGCACAGCAACCATCCCACTGCACATGATAGCAAAGAACAGAGTTCACTCTGCCTTGCTTGGACTAGCTCTCATCCAGCGTTGCCAAGCAGCTTCCATGCACGTTTGCTCATGCATGTGGGCAAAGGGTCTATTCTCCCTTTTGCGCATACCTTGCTCTGAACTGAGGAGGAAGCTATTGCATTTGCAGCATAATACTCCTCCCACCTAAATACAGGTGATTCAGTAGTGGATGACTCCCTTCTAATTTAAAAGCCCACCTCAGAAGCACACCTTTTGCACATAACAGTGCAAAGGCAGGGTTTGCACAACCTATCTGAGAAGGTTCACTGAAACACTGCTAAGACAGTTGTTGCTTGGCCCACACTTGAAAGCTACAACCTAAACACTGTACGGAATCCATAGCAATCTCAACCCAGAAAGGTAAACATTTCAGAGTCAAAACAAAAATGAAAGTTCCCCACTCATTTCTTTGTGCTTCCAGTAAAATTAATTTCAGGACTGAACGTCTTCCTGTTTCAACAGGAAGAAAAAAATATCAAAAGACATTGAGTAGTATGAACTAAGAGCAGAAGAGTTGTTGAGGAATTTGGCTGATTCTGCACAGGAATCCAGATTAACAGGAATATCTAAGATTTAGAACAAACAAAACCAAAAAAAATAATATGTGCTTTTGAGTGCCAAATGAGGAGGTTCACTGAGCTTGGACAAGGATTTGTCAGGGTCAGCATCTCAGAATTAATCGGGCGGCTACAAGTCCTACAACTAATTTCAGTTCAGCATAAAGGACAGTCCGTCCAGGAGAAAAGAGCTTATACATGAGTTTCCATAGTGAACGCTTAATTTAATATAAAAATATATCCATACGTTAAAGTTATTTCTGTACTGCAGTTTGCTTCAAGCTTCCAATACCTACATCTAACTAATAAAAATAGTAAACTTAGCATTTGCAAAATAATATGTTTCCTGTGGAGACACAAGTTATCATTTGTACTTTTCATACAACCGTCACACACTGCAATTAGGCAAACTATCCAGAGGTAACACTAGGCAGGATAGAAGTAATTTGCTTGAAGTCACAAGAATAATCGGTGGGACTAGATCAAATTGACCCAGGTCATTTTCTAGTCTTTTATTTTATTTTTGAAAGTGTGCATTGTGTGAATATTCTCAGTTGTCAACTGTCTTTAAGTAGAACAGTTTAACCACTGCAGTAAGCAGGAGATGTACTTAGCCTCCACTAAGCAGTAAGTATCTTGTATTAGTACAGAACTATAGACATGATATTCCTGCCTGTGGGACACAGTCCGATAGAACAAGGACTACTTAGTTTTACTTTTCCTCATGAGTAGGAATCCTCTTTTGAGGCATTTAGTTAAAGAACCAGATGCGAGTCCTGGACTGGAAGCTAACTAGAATTTGTGCTTAAATGAAAAAAGGAACTTAATATTTCCTGCTGCATGGTCTTAAGCTGTCTTTGGTACAGAAGGTTAACAAATCTCTCTACAGGTAACATCTGGTAAAAGGAAAGGAATCAGCAACATGTCAAACTTTTTGCTGTTATGCAAAAAAATACATATATATTGATGGTAGTAAGCTACAGAAAAGGAACTAGGAAAAAACTGGTAGAAATAACAGTAAAAGTTGTTCTGTTCTGAACTGGTCAGAGCTCACTATCTTCTGTGTATTGCCACTAAGGAGCAAAAGTAGACTATGTATTTAGTTTTCAGCTATAGAGAACGCTGTCTTCAGAAAAAAGACTTTAAATATATATATTTGGATTCCTGTTCTCTCAAGTTTACTAAAGATAGATTCTGGGATTGGGAGTTTGGAGGAGCATTGGGAAGGGGGATAGGGAAGCTCTTCAGTGTGTTAGGAAGGACACGACAATGGAATCAGAAACAACAACAAGAGAAAGGTAAAGCCTCATGTTATCCTGGGTTTTCAGCTGCAAATCAGTGTTAACCCAGCAGTCAGTTACAGATTTCATCCAAAATAGCGAGATGCACACATCCGCCTGTGTTCATATGCGGGTTCAACGCACACTCTTTGGAGAGGCCATAGTTTGGGCCTGGAGGGTCCCAGCAAGGCTGGAACCACAGGCTCTTAGATCTGCAGGAAAAGGAAACCTAACAAATCCATTTCCCCTTGCAGCTGTGTTTACTATTAAGTACTCATCTTCCCTCCCAGCATGACAAAGGATTCCACATAACTACAAAAACGTGGAGTGGAGCACATTGCTCCCCATAGCTACAGCCCCATCTCAGTGCAACACTAACTGCCTCTGAAACACTAGTGGGTTTGGGGGACAAGTCTTCCATCAAGATACAATCCAACAAGTTGGTGAGGCCAGTTCTGGCCAAGACAGCAAGAAAACTGCATCTTTCTATTTCTCCTCCTGCCAGGGCCACAGGGTTTGCTCCCAGCGCCAACACCTGTCCCACAGGCCACCTACAGACTTCAGGGTCAGCTCCCTCTTCTGATGAGCCATGGGAGATGCAGGAAGCCCAGTAAAAAAATTGGCTGAAGGAAAGCAAAGCAGCAGCTTGCCTCAGTAGTTCTATTTTGATTTTTTTTTTTTTTTTAATTAGAGGCTTAACTTTTTGTCATTTTGCCATTAAGAGAAGTGATAGATTGGTCCTTAGAAGTAATTTCCAGCCAACTAACTGTAGGAGGTTTTCTGTGTCCTACCCCTCAAACACCCAAAGCCAGGACAGTCAGAAGACAGTGAGCCCAGAGGCCTCTCCACTACTTGCAGGGGACCATTTGTGTCAGCCTAAGCTTTAGAACATGTGCTGAGTCTTATCCAAGAATTGAAGGAAAGACCTTTCAACGGCATTCATTAAGACAAAAAGGCAATCAAGTTGAACACTTTCTTGCTGTGTCTTTTTTTTTTTTTTTTAGGAATCATTATTAGATACTGTGAGTCTTAAATCTTTACCTTAAAATTAGAACAGTTTGCTGAAAAAACCTGTAAAGTAGAAGGCTTCCCCTGCACTCTTTATGGGGAAGTTCTGCAAGCAAGAAGAGTTGAGATGAATTATTATTCTTTCGTTCTGTTAATATTTGATCAAGTTTATTAGAAAGAACTTCTAGGAAATGTGGCACAAATTTCTTACTACCTTAAATCCTGAAAGGCGGTTTCTGATTTCTCTTCTATGGGACAGAAAGTTATCCTAGGAGGAATCTGCACATGAATCCACAGAAGATACACCACAACCCCAGCTTTGACAGGTAATTTATAATCCTAGGGGTTGTTTGAAAAAGCGCCAGCCACTCCCTCAGCAAATTTGGAAAGGTTGCAAGATTTATGCTGATATCATTGACTAGTCCAGGTTTTAGTATATTTTTATTTTGAAAAGATATCAAAAAAATTCAAATACAGATTTAAAGAGTTAAGGATAACAGGCTAATTTTTGTACATAGATACAATTACTTGTATGAGGAAGATGATAATCAGAGGTGGTTATTTAAAATTAAGTTTTGACGTTAGGGTTGGTTTTTGTAACCTTCCTCTGAAGTCACAATAATACTGCCTTAATAACATCTTATTTATGGTAAATATTTCTAGTGTTAAACAAGTAAAATAAGCTTAAAAAAAATCTTTAGACTTACATTTGCTGCCAACTACAAAGAGGAAGTGTCTCTTTTTTTCCCCTTTTGATTATCACTTTTAAAAGTGAAGTCAGGAGTTTTCTTTTCTGAGCAGGTACAACGAGCTAATTCAAAGGGCAGCGAGTTTCTACATCTATACACTCCAGTTGTTTGAATGAGTATAAGAAAGATGATAAGTATTGAAGTATTTTGAAGAAAACAAGCTCACAATGAGTTGTGAGCTCTGGCTAGGGCCAGCAAAAAGGCTTGCACTTCTGTTGATCCACTTGGCTCTCAGACATGAAATCAACAGGAAAAGCCTCCCTGAGCATGCTGAGAATGAGCTTTAATTTAACGGTTTGCCCCCACATTTATTCAGAAATGAGACTGTAATGGATCTTTATTTTTCCACTACGACACATCTACTCACTTTTAAGTACGTTATTAAGAACAACCTTTGATAGACAATACAGAGATTGTAGTTTACCACCACCAATGCACCTTGATCCAAGTTGTTCATTTACAAGCTCTATCTGTGATTACTAGCAAGTGTGGTGAAAAACATTAGCCGAAGTCAGGTTAGTTAAAAAGTAAACTTACAAATGAGTTTTTACCAACTAGGAACAGTACCTTTATAAATTTCTGGTGCGTTCACTTATTCACTACATTTTACGTAGACTATGGATTGCTGGAAGGAAGCTATAGGCAGCAACTGGATTTATCCCACACTCATCATCTGTGTGAACGGATTTTTCTCTACAATGAGGCCATCAGAATCTTTTCTCACTCCTTACTTAACTGGACCAGACAAAAACTTAACAATTGAACAGGTACGTAACTGTTCTCTTAAGTAATACTCAGAACGCTTAAAGCATTAAGCCATACAGCAGTAACTGAATGGGAGACAAATATTCAATAAGACAGGTATATTTTAATCTAGATACTCATGTTTAAGATTGTCCTGGAGAAGGGTAAGAATTCTCCTCTTTTGCAGAAGGTACAAATTTTGAAGTCCCTGCATTCCTGGACTTTGAAACCATTTTGGTTGTTGTTTAAGAAATGAATACTTTCAGCAAAATCAGGTCAGACAGTTCCTGTCCCCCAAGAAAAAACCAGGAGGAGCAACAATGAGGTTTATTTATACTTACTGTGGAATTGATTACACTGACAGTGAAGTAGTGATTGGACATGAGACAACCAAGTAGACTTCTGCCGATGAGCTGATAGATTATTACCTATCTTACAAGACTGTTCTGTAATGCATTCATTAGTCTCTGCAGGTCAGATTCACATTTAAGTTTAAAACTTACTTATTTTTTAAAGCATGCTCTATAAGTGCCCTTGCTCTGCTCCTCTGTTCAGCACTGGTTGCTTCAGGAGCACACTTTGTAACAAAAGAAGAACAGTTAACATGCAGCTGAATCATGAATCTAATGGTATAATTAGAAAACACAAGCTTGGTACACCCACATAACTGCTAGTATGAAGAACAGTCATGCTTGATTTGCACTAGCAAATATTAAGGCAGAATCTGCTAACATAGCATGAACCCAAGGCTTCTTCTGGAAAAGGTGGTTTTTTTTTTTTTTTTTAAACCAGAAAGGGAAATTTTCTCTTACACGAAGTACATAAATATGATGATAAGATGCCTTAAATTCTAGTCTCAGCAACAGTCAACTAAAAAATAAGGACAATACAGATACTGGCTCTTTCAACTAAACTCTCCTGTCATGAGACAATTCCACAAATTTCAGTCACACACTTAAAACTAAACTACAGAGAAACAAAAGAAATCCCCACAAAGACATAGTGATCCCGCTGCTCACCATGCAATGCACTATCATACCAGTTCAGAAAAAGATAAACAGCTGTGATTGTTCCCTCAACATTTGAAACAATCCCATTCTAGTCTAATTGCTTAAGAAGAGAACAAGCAATCATGAACTAATACCCAAGCAGGTCCAGCAACTACTAGATAGGACCTCCCCAAAACAGACACCTTACGTGTCACCAAATGAACTCTGACTGTATCTAAAAGCATGAACCCCTACCACAGCTGTAGTCAAAGCTACCTGGGCAAACACTGGGCTGTAGTGGAGAGTAGTAAACAGCACCTGCCAACTTGAATGCAAATCAGTTTTAGAAAAACAGAAATAATTTCTTCCACAGCACCTATGCATTGAAGGCCAACTGAAACTTATATAAATGCTGTTTCATTAAAAACTTATTTACTTCTTGTAAAAAAAATTAACATATGAAGACAACATAGTAACAGCTATACACTTAAAAGTGCAACTCCAGATCCTCCACCATAAGAAGCACTTTTATTTTTATTTTTTTTAATTCAAACACAACGGAGAGGTGGTCAGAGGCATACAATGACTCATGAAAGTTGAAACTAAGCAGGCATTAATTTTCAGCTACTGCAGGGAATAGGATGTGATGCAAGACAGACTTTAGTATAACACAAGCACTGTTTTCTTCTAGGTCACCAACCAGATTTTGCCAGTTTGGACATACTCCTACCTCGCACTCCTCTTCCCAGTCTTCCTGATTACAGACTATGTGCGCTACAAGCCCGTCCTCCTCCTCCAGGGCATCAGCTTCGTCGTCACGTGGCTCTTGCTCCTATTTGCACACGGAGTGGTGGCCATGCAGGTGGTGGAATTCTTCTATGGGATGGTGACAGCCACCGAGGTGGCCTATTACGCCTACATCTACAGTGTCGTCAGCGCTGATCACTATCAGAGAGTGACGAGCTATTGCAGAAGTATCACTCTTGTTGCGGCCACAGTTGCTGCAGTGCTGGGACAGCTGCTGGTTTCCTTAGCAGGCGTATCCTACTTCCATCTCAATGCCATCACTCTGGCTTCCGTGTCCCTGGCATTTGTGTGTTCCTTTCTCCTCCCAACGCCCCAAAAGAGCATGTTCTTCCACCAAAGAGGTGTCTCAGACACCCTCCCACAACCACATAAAGCTGTGGCTACACTCGGTTCCAACAGGCCATCAAGCTGCCAAGAGGACAAGGACTGCACAGCTGCTGACACAGGACCAACACCAGAACAGCAGGCTGAACAGCTCAAGCCCCATGACCACGTGCTTGGAGTACTGGTGCAGCTGAGCAAGGACTTGAAGGATTGCTACAGCTCTAGGAAACTTCTCTACTGGTCCCTGTGGTGGGCTTTGGCTACGGCAGGCTTCAATCAGGTTGTGAATTACATCCAAGTGCTGTGGGACTTCAGAGCCCCCTCTCACAGCTCTGCAGTGTACAACGGAGCTGTGGAAGCAACAGCTACATTTTTAGGTAAGTAAAAGAACACTAGCAACTACTTCTAATCTGTCCTGGGCTGATGACATCCTTTAGCAATGTCTTTGGCACCTATTTCCTATGAGGATAAAGGTCAATAGTAACAGCCTCCAACATATAATCCCCATACAAATAGTATGCAAAGTATCTTTCTACTATACAGCTTTATCACTGGGGTCTTCAAAATAATCATTCATATACACACACGCGCGCACACACAAAGTCTTTTCCTTCTTAGGGATCTCATTCCAGTAAGAAGTTTTAAGGGTTTATATTCACAGCTCTGTTTAGATCATGAATTCAATACAAAGTAAGCATTCAAAAACCTTCCAATGCCAACTGCCTACTTGTCTCCCATACACATATAAACAAGGTGGTGTGAAAGTTGAAAGAAAGCATATTAACAGACAAACTGCTCTAGATAGTCTCTTTAGACAGTGGACAAAAAGTCATTTCAAGATGAGTGATCCTGGACAGGCACGTTGTGACTGCATCTGTACCTCCATTCAATGAGTTTGTCTCTGGATGTGATATACAAGGAGAGGATGAGAGCTGTAGTTATTTAGCCTTAAGATAAGGGAATCTCATTAACGTGCATAAATAGTTGAACGGGGGATTAACTGAGCCAGACTCTTCCCAGTGGTGTCCAATGACAGGGCAAGAAGCAACAGGCACAAATTAAAACAAAATTCCACTTAGGAATAAACATTTTTATTGTGACTGAACATTGGAACAGGTTGCCCAGAGCAGTTGTGGAGTCTCCATCCTTGGAGAAGTTCAAAACCTTGACAGTCCTGAGCAGCTTGCTCTAGCTGACCCTGCTCTAAGCAGGACTAGGCAATCTCCAAAGATCTCTTCCAACCTCAGCCATTCTGATTCTCATTACAGCTACTTGACCCATCCAAATGACATTCCTCTTTAACTGTGTGCTTTCTGTTCTGTGGCCACTTCAAAACACAACTTCATTTAAATAGCTGTGCAGTACCAATGGAGCCTCATTTCCAAGTCCACATTTGCACAGCTGTATCTACTTCATGCCAGCAGCCTCATCTTAAACTGAGAGTTCCCTGTAGTAGCGTATTCTTCCTCCCTGCAAGCAGCATGAATCGCATTTTACTGAGGCTACCCCAAAGCTTCAAGACTACTGGTTTGAGCAGCATTCCCAAGGGCTTTCATGGTTTTGCACCCTCTGGGACTTGATACTATTCCAAAGCACAGAACACACTCACATTACCAGCAACCTCTGGTTATAGCTGTTATGGACCAAAGGAGGAGGCCTACTATGACTGTTGAATTCTGTTGAGGAGCACGTGCAGTCAGCAAACCAAGACCACTAGCGTGCTATCCTGTCTAAAAGCATACTGGTAGCCAGTACCCTGTGGACTCTTGTGACTCACTGCTGTATAACCTGCCTGGACCAGAGCTCTCTTTGCATTCGAACTACTAACCTCAGCACAGTGTGTTTGAAGAAGCTTTCACAAACACAGGAGTCTGTGCTGGAGGAGCACAAAAAATAACCATAGCCAGAATACCTTCTTACAGTAGTAGAAGGCATTTCTCAAGAACTAAGATGGGGAGAAAAGCAAACTGCATCAGTGAAATAGAAAATCAAGGCGCTGGAGTTTAAGTTGCATCATATTACACTCAAAAAAAAAAAGTCTTAAGAGCTTCTGGCATGATCCATTTACACATTTATAGAATCTTAGAATGGTTTGGGTTGGAAGTGACCCTTAAGGATCGTCTAGCTCCAACCCCCGTGCTGTGGGCAGGGACAATGCCATGACTCTAGAAGGACAGTAATGTTTGAGTTTTAATTATTCTTAATTTTTAGGTTCAGCAACATCCATGGCAGTTGGATACGTCAAAGCAAACTGGGATCTTTCTGGAGAACTGGCTTTGGGAATTTTCTCTGCAATGGATGCTGGTTCTTTGTTTCTCATGTGCTTTACTGACAACATCTGGGCATGTTATGCTGGTTACCTTGTATTTAAGGCATGCTATATGCTCCTTATAACAATAGCAACGTAAGTATAATGCACAACTGTTCCAATGAAATTGATTTTAATCAGTAGAAAAGTGTCACACTTCCACATTTATGAAATTTTACTGGAAGTTTCCATAGAAGTGAGATTTTTGAATAGGTCACAATAGCAAAACATTATTTCTAGCTTATATAAAACTGTGCTTAAAAAGTATATGACCCAACCATTACAATAGCTTACTCCAAGACAGTACTTACCTTATTCTGCATTTAGCTGTCCAATGATTTATGTACAAATCTTCTCTAAACAACCAAATGGACATACAACAGGACCTCATTTAGCAAAAATATCCACTCAAAGTAAGAGAAGTAAGATGCACAGTTAATGTGGAACAAAAAAAATCTCTGCAAAAATGAAGACATTGGAAACTTAACTGTTGTGAAGCAGCTTTATCCTATGAAGACTTCACTATGCACACGAAGTCATTCTCAAACTTCCTCCCATAAGTCAGTTGCAAGAACCTGAGTTCTCCATAGCTCAGTTAACCTGTCTGTATATTCATTTTCAGGTTCCAGATTGCTGTCAACCTAAGCATGGAGCGTTATGCTTTGATGTTTGGCTTCAACAACTTTGTTGCACTGCTGATCCAGACAATTGTAACTGTTGTTGTAGTAGATTCAAAAGGTCTGGGACTGGATATCAGCACCCAGGTAAGCTACATTACTCACACTGCCCTCACTTCCCCTGCTCTCCTTCAGAAGAGGGTTCTATTCAAAGTTTAGCTTCTGGGAAGATATTAGGTGATGGCTTATTGCTTAGCACACTTACTCATTTGAAAACAGGCTCATTTAAAGTGAACTGGCAGTAGCTACTACAGCCTACTTGTCCTCTAGCCTTGTCTGTGTTGCATTTCTGCAGTAATTTTGATAATAACCATTGATAAGTTTATTGTAAAAACACCCTAAAAAGAAGCAGGAAGCAAGCTGAAAGGTAATCTGTGGGTCTTTATTACTAGAACAATTCTAAGTTATGTAGTTTCATTGGATGCGCTTTCAAGTTACTTTCATTCTGAAAATTAACTAATCTCATGATTCCCAGTCAGCTTCATAAATTTAGAGTTTAAGCACACATAATGAATAAGGTCCAAATCTCTAGCTGTCATCTTTTCAGAGAAGAGCCCATCTTTTCAGAGAAGAGCCAGAAAGTGCAGGGCAGCTGTCCTCCTCCCTTATTGAGGTGGGGAGGGCAAGCAAGTAACAAATTATTCTCTCCCCCCTCCTTTTATAACAGCAGTCTTTCTACTGGATGAAGTCAAGCAGCCAGATTGATCCCATCTTGAAATGACTCATTCTGGGGACATGGGTGCCAGGGAAGGAAAGAAGGCAGTGTAGGGACACCCCTTACATTACTTAACAGCAAATGCAGTTCTTGATTCTTCCTCTCCTCTCCACCCCTATATCCCAGTTTCTCATTTATGGCAGCTACTTTACGTTCATAGCTGGAATTTTCCTGACCAGAAGCATATACACCATTATCTCCATCAAATGCAGAAATACCAGCGTGGCTGGTGAACCTATTGATCGTTAAGGGGGAAAAAAAAGTGAAAATAATGGTTGCATGTAACAATGCAGAAGGCTACATCATCTTCACAATTAGGGGAAACAATGCTCAATCAAGCAAGACCGGTCAACGGTGGAAAAGGCTGTTTATGAGCCTTGAGCATAAACAGCTTTGTAAAGAGTATGATGCATTTTCTCAGTTCTCTCTTCACTAGTAGTTCTAATCCCAAACAATCCTGAAACAATCTTTTATTTCAGCTCAAATTGAATTAGAGTCCTGACACCAAAACTTGTACTAATGCTCAGTGAACACAATAGGAGACAATTTCATACAGATGCCTGAACCTCACAACAGAAGAGCTTACAGAACAACTTCTGAACTTTAGTTTCTACTGAGTATTTTAATTAAAGGTAATTTACTCTGAAATATAAGACTTTCAGACATTGCTGGGGAACCTAAAGAATCAATTGCCCCATAGCAGCAAGATGATCTGTACAAAAGGTTGCCACCAAAATTTCTTCAAGACTTGCATTTTTTTCAGCTGGATGTTAACATACATTTTTAAAGCAAGTTAATATGAATAGTAGNAAATGCAGTCATTTTAGATTCCACACAGATGACGCATCCCTCCAAAATCTGAAGTTATATGACTTCAAGGAGAACACCATTTCATAAACTGTTACCGATGCAGTGACAGCTTGACCATGAATTTTTTTTTTTTTTTNTAAGCTTAAACAGTCACCATATATATTAATTGTGTCTGACAACTTCTATGACCCACACATATTATCTCTGGAGACAAAAAACCCTCCTAAAAATAAACTTTATTTTAAAAAATAAAAAACTTTTTTTAAAAGTTTTTTAAAAAAACTTTTTATTTTTAAGCCGCCACAGGGAGACGCTTCAATTTCTCTACAAGGTAGTACTACTTAAGTAAGAATACCTAGAAGTTTAGATATAACTAAAGCTAATCAGTTACTTTCAACTGTGTTCAATAACAGCCACTTTGGAGTCATTTATATCAGCAGCAAGTTTCATTATGTTACTCTGCCACAAGGTACAGATTAGTCAATTGAGAAGTAATTTATATCTTCCCCTTTTTGGCTTGCAAGAAAATAAAAATCATGAATGCCTTTAAAAATATACTTTTAAAAACTGCTTGAGCTTTCCTTTATGCCCCAGTAAGTTCTCTCTTCAACAAAAAAGAACATTTGCATCATATTTATGGTTCTCTTCTTTCAGGAATTCAAACCAAATTTGGTCCTTTTCAAATTAATTTGTTTCAATATTTGTTTCAATGGAGTGCTTAGGAAGTTTGCAACCATTAAGTTAAATCACTTTAAGCTGCAGTACCTGGGTATCACATTTGCCTTGCAGAACTCATGACGCACCTCTTCCACCATCTTCTTACATATGAGAACTGACATATCAGGGTTAAAAGTATTAATCTAGAACCTCTGCAATTTAATTTCTGTAAAAGAGGGATACAATTATCAAGTAAAATGCTTTGATGCTAAAGCAGAAGAGGATACTGAAAAGCTAATGGAAGTATAGCTTTCTGGCAACTATGACAGTTGTGTGAGCAACTGCATGAACAACTGTAGAGAACTGTAAGACAAGACACCATTTCTAGTCATGAGTGAAGAAAGATCCATGTTGTAAACATAGCTTTTATAAAAAAATCAAATCAAGGTAGTTATGGTGTCAGTTTCTGCTCAGTATGAAGGAGATCCAAAACAACACAGATCTTCAGCCACTTGTCTGGAGTCTGATAAAGTTACTGGACACACACTAAACTGGTGTGGTTACGTATAGAGTATGAATTGGCAGCCTTTTGTCTGCATTCCACTATTTCTGCAGCATAATCTAAATTTGCAGTCTTGCATACTTGATATTGCAGTGTTCCACAAATCCTTCTAAACCCTTGCAGATCCCCATTCTTTCCTGCATTCATGTGGCATTATTGTTGACATCTGTTTTGGAACACAGAAGTACAGCTATTTATATTATACTAAACAGTGGTGAGGGTGTCACTAACACCCTGAAAACCCTCAGTTGCTGGGGATTTGTCTAGTGAATTTCCCAAAGAGTCTTAGGAATTAAACCACGCACCATACTCCATCCAGCAGTCCTAGTCAAAAGGAAAGGAAAGACTTTAAGTCTTTTAACTTAAAATACATCAACAGGAGAGAACAGACCTTTAAGTGAGGAATACTACTATAAGCAACCTGTTATATCTGCCTATCCTTTTGGCATCTCCAAAGCTTCAGAAAAAGTTAACATATGGAAATCCCCACCCCCATAGATAGGGGACATGAGTCAGAA
>VXAL01015108.1:3379-55879 GCA_013399475.1 Chauna torquata
TTCAGGGTACTTTTCGTGCCTCAGGCTCTTTTGTTAGTATTAGGAAGATGGCAGTTTTTCCTATCTCCCTTTAGAACACATTCTTAAAGAACCCCATAAAGACTTTAGTGTCAGGCAGGGCCACTCTGATCTTTAAATTCCTCATGAGAATACATGGTATTTCTGTAACGATTTTCCATGACTTGCTCTGGACTTAGAGTATAATCATACTTGCTGAAGGAGAGATGTTTAGAACAGTGTACCAATGCCTCATGCAGACCAGGACCTTTGTTTGCTTTCAGATTTTCTTTCCTGGTGTCTTTCTAAGTTCTACTTCTAGGAAACTTAGTTTTTGGCAAGCTATCCTTTCTTATGCTGTGATTTTTATATTTGATGTAGTTTACCCTAAGGATGCGACTCTGACCTCTGTCTATAATTAGTTCTGACATCTTCTTCCCAACCTGGAGATCTGAGCAGACTAGCTGAAGTGGTTTTCCTAGTACTTATTCCTCCGCTGATGTTTCAGTGGCATGTAACAAGGAGAGGAGATTTTGAGGTGCTGGATACATCAGTAATGAAGCAATTTGTGTAGGAGAGCTTAAAGGAAGTAAATAGTTAGTGTTATAGGATAGGAGGTAGCAGATAAAGCAATAGAATATGACAAAACAACTCAGTCTGCAGAGTGAGGATTCTCAGTGGCTGTTTTAACAATGACTGTTGTATATTGTCACTCTATTTCTCTAATAAAAGGGGAATAGTTCACATCTCAGCAGGTGCAATTTCTGAATCACCTCTGGTGTTTCTATATCAAGTGCAGAAGAAAGGACTCCCTTGTTTTGTCTGATCTCTCTGACCCAGTCAGTCTATGCTGTTGGCAGCATTGTGGGTCCTCTTGCTCACACCTCTACTTTGCAGTTGTTAATGCATCCTGCAAGGAGATGAGTAAAGTGGTGCATCTGTTGATGGGTTCCCTCCACCTTCATTAGTTTTGTAAACATTTTGCAGGTGGGAGAACTTCCTTATATGCCTTTGATCCAGAGAACCAGAAAGCACATTGCACCTTGATCCATAGACTCTCAGATGCTGAGACTTCATCTTTTTGCCTTCCTGCTCTAGTATTGCTTCTTTAAATTAACGTTTGATTTTTTTCCAGGCTATGAGGCAAGATATTTTTTTTTCTTCTCGTTATGGAGATCTCTGCCTCTAGCAGATATATGGAGGCTGGCAGGGGGACACAAGAACTGGGGGTAGAGGAAGCCTTTAAGAGGTAACATCTAGTTTCTCTGCCCAGCAACCTCCTATGCAGTTGTCACAGAGGGAAGAAGGGATAGGACCAAGTGTGAAGTACGCTCATTTTGCGTGTTTGGGAGTGAGGAGTACCTTTTGTCTTTTCAAGATGTGGTTTAGCTGCAACCCTCTAAGCTTTGTGCCCTCACATAGGGAATGATCTTCCTGAGCAGTTGTAATAGTTTGTCTGCATGTTTCTGCTGAACTCCATGACTTAAGATCTGGTTTGGTAGAGAAATAGGATGAAGCATCTACCAGCATTACTTCAAGAATGCTGTTGTATGTGAGAGTGTATGCACAACAGCTTCAGACCAGTACCAAACCTGTGTGTTCTTCAACAAAATGCACCAAAAATGTCTGAAAACTGAGGAAGCAGCAATCTGACTTGCTTTTTTTCTTCTGTTTGCACTAGGTTCAGGATGTTGTTCCTATCACAAGCTATGATACTGCTGGGTCTTTTCTGCTGCTGGGCTGTAACAATGGCTCTATCTATTATATAGGTAAGAAAGGGGGCAGGGCAGAATAAAAAGGAAGTGGTACTGAGCAGTGTTGTTCTCACTCTTTAGTCTACTTGGTCTAAGTCACATCAGAACAACTCTGTCAATTCAGAGTAATAAAAAAAATCTCTTCCCCACAGACATGCAGAAGTTCCCGTTGCGGATGAAGGACAATGATCTTCTAGTGACAGAATTGTACCATGATCCCTCCAATGATGCTATAACAGCACTCAGTGTCTACCTCACACCTAAAACAAGTCAGTATTGCATTGTGTTGATGTTCCTCAAGCATCACTGTTTCTTCAGTGAGATTCTGTTGCAGATGTTTTTTTCTCTTTTCCAATTGGGCTTCTATTGCTGCACAGCGGGGCAAAAACAGACAAGGTAGCACTTGCACATAATGATTTTTTTCTTCCTTTAATCATCTTCAAATGAATGATGAGCAATGGGTGTGACTGTTTTGCCTTATATCTATGCATATTTATAAATAGGGAAGTGATTGTCCCCTTGTGAGCAGCACTGGTGAGGCCGCTTATCAAATGTTTTCTGTTTTGGGCCCCTCACTACAAAAAGGATATCAAGTTGCTCAAGTGTCTACAGAGAAAAGCAACAAAGCTGGTGAAGGGATTAGAAAACAAGACATATGAGGAGTGGCTGAGGGAATTGGGGTTGTTTCGTCTGGAGAAGAGAAAGCTGAGGGGAGACCTCATCACTCTCTACAACCACCTGAAAGGAGGCTGTAACGAGGAGGGTGTCAGTCTCTTTTTCTCAGGTGACAAGCAATAGGACATGAGGAAACAGTCTCAAGTTGTGCCAGGGGAGGTTTAGATTGGATATCAGGAAGAATTCACTGAGAGGATGGCCAAGCATTGGGATTGGGCTGCTCAGGGAAGAGGTGGAGTCCCCATCCCTGGAGGTATTCGAGAGACTTGTGGATGTGACACTAAGGGATGTGGTTTAGTGATGGGGCTCAGGGACTCGATAGGTCAGGTTGACAGTTGTACTTGATGATCTTTAAGGTCTTCTCCAACCTAGATGATTCTATGAAATAGGTACAAGTGCAATCAACTACATGTATGTAAGTATATAATGCGTTATACATTAATGTATAATGTAATAACACACAACGTGTTGTATGTTAATGCTTGTGCATAATGTGCCTTTGCTGGTTTTAAGCATTTTACACAAGTTATACACTTAAATTATAAATGAGATGCACTGGAATACTTAGTAGTGAATTGCAGGGAGGGTAAAAACACACGCCATTATATCTAACATTTTCAGAACCAATATACTAAAAAACATTCTCATATACAGCTGAATTATGTTCAGCTGTTGTGTGTATGCACTCTTTTGTAATCACAGTGCAGCTATCTTTTAAACTAAGGGAAAAGGAAAAAAAAGTAAGCAACAACCTGAAAAAGCTGTTTACTTGCATATCTGTATTGATACCATAGTGACCTTTTTAGCTATAGTCCTCCTTGTTCTTGCCTTGCTTTCTTCCCATTTGCCTCCCACTAAGGCAGAAGTAAACAGTATGTGGCACATATTGACCATGTCACTGTGAGAAGTGCCAAAATATCCTCTTGGAATGTAGAACAAGATCTTCAGATGACTTTATCCATCTTTTCTTCCTCCTTCAGGAGGGAGGAAAGGGTGGGAGAGAGGGCTGTTGTTAAGACGGTGTTGAAGAGTGTAGCAGAGAATTGAACAAACTGTTCAATTCAAACATCCTCTCTGTTCATAGAAAAAGAATGAGTAAAGAGTGTTTAAAATAAGTGTCTGTCTTGTTGTGGAAGCTTGGAAATACTGTTTTCTGCCACCTCATTCCCTGGCCCTAGTAAGACAAGCTTTCATTCCTGAAAGGAATAACTGTGTTCTTGCTTGCTGTAGGTGTAAGTGGCAATTGGATTGAGATTGCATATGGCACCAGCTCTGGAGCAGTGAGGGTGATTGTACAGCACCCTGAAACGGTTGGGTCTGGGCCTCAGCTCTTTCAGACTTTCACAGTTCATCGAAGTCCTGTTACGAAGATCATGCTCTCAGAAAAACACCTTGTGTCAGGTAATCTTTTTCTGTGCACAAGTTTGCATTGGTGGTTCTCCCCACTCCTGACTGTTGAAGTGTTTGTATGCATTACTTTGTAACTTGCATTGTTCCCACATGCAATAGAAATGAGTTGGACAGATTTCTTTGGGCTAGATTTGCTTGGATCCTCTTTCTTAAAGTGAACATTCCTCAAAGCCCTTAGCGGCCTAGGCTTTATTTGACAAGATACTGGAACAACCAACTCTTTGAGTCTTATTCCAATGTTGCCATTTGTGGAAATAAAAGGATTTGTAAACAAATGTACCCCTGTCAAGTCTTACTGTTCTGGGCAGGTCCTTTAGGATTTGTCTTAACAGCCTTTCAGGAGCTTTCTGGGTTGCAACAAAATGCACACCATCCCCTCTTGGGCTGTAGAAAAAGCCTTCACATTGCTTCAGAGGGTAGTCTGTCTCTTCTCTCAGCCATCTCCCAGTCTTTGTTGTGCTGTCCTATCTCATGCTCAGGAAAGCATCTGTCACTTCCAGAGAAAAGGTAATCTCTCCTCCCTCTGGAAGAATTTGTTTCACCCAGAGTCCAGCAACCAGGGCATGGCAGGGAACAGATTTACTTTCTGCTGCCACCCCAGTTTTTTTTTTAGTAACAGAAAACATGATATGCTATTATACTGCAAACAAACAGCCAAGAAGCCATCTGCAACTTGGAATGGATTTTTATGCTAAACCCTCAGTGCCAGGAAAGGGCACATTTACATGTAAAAAACTGAGTAACTAATGAATGAGATAGAAGGGCATTTTTGTGTGATGAGGGAGGGTTCTGCTGCTAGGCTGCTCTCATGACATGTCTTGTCCTAGCACCTGCATACACAGTTCTGAAGGGTGCTGTAGGCTGCTGGTACTGACTCAGTCAGACCTTAATGTCTGTCAAACATGCTCCACCTGCCTTAGGTTTTTCTTGAATTTCTGAGGGAAGAGACAAAACTAACTAATAGAAAACAAGATATCCGCAAGAATTCGTATATTGTTAGATAATTGTCTGGTGTTGCTAGATGACATGACATTGACTAAATCCTGCTTGGTCACTCAATCTTGAAAAACTATCATATAGAAAACTTTCAAGTTAAGCTTCTTTAATGTGTCATCCCTTGTAAATGTTATTGTACGTCTTTTTCTAGTTTGTGCGGATAACAACCATGTACGGACATGGACTGTGACTCGGTTCCGGGGCATGATTTCAACTCAACCAGGCTCAACACCTCTTGCGTCATTTAAAATCTTATCCCTGGAGGAAGCAGAGAGTCATGGCAGTTACTGTTCTGGAAATGACATTGGTAGGATGTCTCCAATTTGATGTGCTGAGGCCATATATTAATGGGTCTTATGAAGGTTTAACAGACTATATAACATGCAAGTCAGCTTCTGGGTGTGAGCTCTTATACGGCTATTCCCTTGAAAAGATGGCAGGGATCAGTAAGATTCGCACGGAAATATTCACCATTTAAGCTGTATAGAGTGAGTACACTTACATGCTTACTTTGAAGGTGAGAAAAAACTTTTGATCACAAATGCTATACATTTTCCTTGAGCAAACTGATGTAGCATTTCACTTTTGTTTGAACTAGAAAATGACAGAAAACACAGGAGACTGTATTTAAAGCAGATGATTGTAACAAGGTTCAAGTTAACTGCAAGTTCCAGTTCACTGCTTATTTGGTTTTAAATGATGCACACATAGAAAAATTCCAAAATGAACTTGAAGTTGTGACAAAGTTTACTGAAGCCCTGAAACTGCAGAGACAAATGGTGCAAGCACATTGCTATAGCAAGATACTCAAGGAATGCATGTTTGTAAATACGGGTAGATGGGTATTCTAGATTCCTTTGTCGTCAGAGTCTTGCAAATGAACCTTTGATGAATAGGATGCCCTGTGAAGACAGGGTGGGATCACAAGAAATCTGATTAGGACTTTGGACATCTGGGATCTGCAAAATAAGAAAGTACTTATAGAGGCCAAATGTTGGGTTTTGTACTGACATGGTAAATCCTACAGGAACATCCAGGAAACTCAAAATGGATGTCCTTTAAAACAAATGAACAAAAAACACTCTTAAGATTTATATCTGAATAGTCTATTAATTATTGGATGGCTTTTTCTCAGTATTGATCATCTTTGGTTCCCTGGGCCTGATGCTTCAAAATTCCAGTAGTCGTACTGGAATATTACTGGAACAGTCATACCAGTAATACTGTTTGGGTCTTCAGGACTGTGTGGGGAAGAGGATGAGGGAGGTGAAACAATGAAAAAGTGATTTTTCTTTTTTCTTTAGGACCCTTTGGTGAACGTGATGATCAACAGGTGTTCATTCAAAAAGTTGTTCCAATCACCAATAAGCTGTTTGTAAGGCTGTCTTCAACTGGGAAAAGGTACCTCCATGTACAGCGTTTTAAGGGGGAAAGAAGCAGGATTCCTCTGGTGGCCGGGTCTCCCATTCCATGGGGATAGTTGCATTTAGCAAACTTCTAATGTGCTTGAGAGCTCTGGCTGAGCTGTGTTTTGTGTGTTAGTGACAGAACTGTACTTAATGATCTGCTAACCTAGAAGCCAAATGGCAGTTTGAAAAATGTGTTTTCAGAGATGCACATCATGATGGCTTACCTGCTGAGCTCACAAAACAAACATTTGTTTGCCTGTACAGAATCTGTACCTCTCACCCATGATACCAAGCTAACATTAAATTTCAAAAACTAATGCAGAAGTTGCAGGTGGCAGGGTTGTGCCACTCAAAGGTGTACTCAAAAGTGAAAGAGTCTCTCTCTTCCTTTGCACTTGTCTTTGAAGATATGAGAACCTTTAAAAATGGGAGGCTGTCTTCTCAGTCAAGTATACAATTATTTATTTAGACTTGAATCCATCATACTCTATTACATTGCTACAGAAGTAAAGTTGCCAAATACAGATGCTTTTCTTCCTGTTAGGCTAGGAAAATGGCAAGGGATCAGAAAAGACGGTGCATCTCAATTCTATGTTTCTTGTTATTCTTACATCTCTTGCCTAATAACTTTGAATCTGGG
This sequence comes from Chauna torquata, assembly GCA_013399475.1. Lineage (NCBI taxonomy): Eukaryota > Metazoa > Chordata > Aves > Anseriformes > Anhimidae > Chauna > Chauna torquata. The sequence continues at coordinate 10,261 of VXAL01015108.1, forward strand.
AGAAAACATTGATGCTATAACACTACTGACAACTGAATTGAGAACGGGAGCCTTGTAGATTGCTGGTGTGCTTTTTACTTCTGCTAGTTTTGTATGTAGTGGAGAGTTTTATTAAATTAAGTTATTTTGGCATTTCTTCTGCAAAAAGCTTGATGCAGAGGACTGTAAAAACAGATTTACCCAGAATACATGAAGCTTAGGTATGGAGTCTGGCTTAACAGCTTAGTTTTGGGAGCCCTTTTCCTCTCACTCCTTGCATAGGCATTTAAAATAATGGAGCGAAAAAGTGATGGAGATCTGCCATGTCAAGTCATATTACAGTTGTCATGAGACAAAAGTTATCTGTGCTGATAATGTTGGATTTATCATCCTTGGATTTTTTTGCATGTCTTTTGTATGGTTAAATATGCTGTTTCTGCAGGTTAGTGCCCTAGAGTGTCCAGCATAGGAAGGGGCTATTTGCCTTCATTCTTGAGTGCTCTCATTCTTGTGAGAGCCTTGGGTTTCTGATCACTCCAGACTGAAAAAGGACATCGAGTTTAGAGGGTCTGCCTAATAGAAGCAAACAGTAACACTGCAGATGGAGGGACAGGGAGAAGGTACCATCTGCAGATGAACAGCGTGTCAGTCATGCAGGGAAAGAACTTTTGGCTGGAAGAAAGGTCTTTTTCTGATGGCAAGTTTATTGCTTTCTCAGAAAAGTACTTGCCTTTGCTGGCCAAACTTTGCCAGGTGCAAGTGTTTTGGGAACTTGGGGTTTCTATTCATGTAGAATCTGTGAGATCCAGGCAGTTGATTGCACTACCATCTCATCATTTACTGTACGAGAATGTGAAGGATCCAGTAGAATGGGCTCCCGGCCACGCCGCTACCTCTTCACTGGGCATGCAAATGGCAGCATCCAGATGTGGGACCTGACCACAGCAATGGACATGGTTAATAAGAGTGAAGACAAAGGTAAGTTGTGTTATGCCAAGACTGTGGTATGGTTCTTTTGCTGTTTTCACTTATGTGTGACTACTGTAAAGGGACTTGGGCACTAAAAGCTGTCTCTTTCAGATGTTGGCGGCCCCACAGAGGAAGAGCTTCTGAAGTTGCTTGACCAGTGTGACTTGAGTACATCTCGCTGTGCCACACCCAACATCAGTCCTGCCACCTCGGTAGTGCAGCCAAACCGGCTGCGGGAATCTAATTCCAGGTAGGTCACAGGGTGGGACCAGCTGCAAACACCAAAGGTTTTACCCTTCAGGTAGGTTTGGTGACCTGAGTGCTGCAGCTGGTCTCCTTGAATCCATGCCATAAGTGTCCCAAATTACACGCACATGCTTTTGGATGTCTGTTGGTTTGTGTGTGCAGATTACAGTACCATAAGGGAATCTGAAGCAAGTGATCTGCAAGTTGTTGTATGGGGGCTGAGATGAGTATATTGCAATTTTAGTAGGAGTGGGAGCAGGGTGTGCAGAAGAACTGGCTGTTATTCTCAACCTAACATCAGCTCTTTTTTTTTTGTTTGTTTGTTTGGAAGCCTGCAGTTGCAACACCAAGAAACAATCCATGAAACACCTACATATGGTTCTGTGCGGCCATACAGAGAAAGCCCCCTGTTGGCAAGAGCAAGGCGGACGGAGAGCTTTCACAGTTACCGGGACTTCCAGGCGTTTAACTTATCCAACAAAAGCCCAATAGAAAAGGCAGCCCCTGCAAATGGGAATTCAAGCCAGACAGAGGCCAGGAAGGCAACAGCTGAGGGCAGTGCAGCTGAGAGGAAGGCAGGCCTGACAACAGCACTTGAAGTGCGAGGCACTGGTCTGACAGATGCAGGTGGGTGTTGCAGTACAGAGGTTCACAGGCTGCAAGAGTGTTCTCTGGATCTCAAAAGAAGAGGACCAGAAGAGGAGAGTGAAGCCAAAGCAGAAAGCAAAAAGAAAACAGGGTTTGAAGGAGCAGGTTTCCTGGGAAGGAAGAAAGTGCCTCTCCTGGCCTCCGTACCGGTCCTTGCTGAAGGTGGGCCTGAATTACCTGGTGCGGCTTCTCCATCACCTACAAGGACAGCTGCTTCACCACGTCACCGGAAGAATGATTCATCTTGCCAAGACTATGGCTTGTGAAAATGTGACTGGTGGCAAAGATGAGGTGCAGGTGCCCTCTAGCTGGTAGCAGACATAACACTGCATGTTGCGGGTTTCTTGAACAGGATTTTGTTCTGATACCCAGAATGGAAGTTGTAAGGAAGCAGGTTCTGAGAAAGTACCTGGCTGCTGCCAAACATTTGAAGAGTCGTCACATCAATGTGTGGCTTTATGTAATGCTCCAAAATGTAGTGCGGTACTTGGTCCAAAATATTGTTGTGCATTCTTGCGTAAACGTGGTCAGGCATGTGCTATGTTGTGATTATTTGGGTGGGGCAGGGGTAGGGAGGGTGCTGGAGGAATACCGGGTTGCTTGGTGGAAGATGTCTTTTAGACAGAGCCACACATTGCTCTGCAGAGCTGGTGCTGTCTTGGCTGGATTCTGCCTAATTCACAGGGCTGCCCCTGTAGTCTTGTCTTATGAATGGGATCCCTGCTCTGTATGCTGCTGTTTGAAATCTGAAATGTTTTGTCCAGGTAAAGGAGGAAGCTATTTAAAATAGCATATTATATTGCCTCTTAGTCCTAATAAATTGCGAGAAAAGTGTTGCTTGTGCTTTCTGAAAACGTATGGTGTGAGATGATGGGTTTTGCTGATTGCGACTGAGAGCATGCATAAAAATATGCTTGGCAAAATACACAGAACTGGCAGTCTCTTGAGGGCTTCCCTGTCACTTTCTCTGGAAAGAAGACAGATGAATATGAGAGTAGGTCTACTGTCATGGTGTAATAATTCTCAATTACAAGTGCTTTGACATGATATTTCCTACCTGTGTTGTGCTTACTGCTTGATGTTTGCTCCTGGTTTGCTGTGGGTGGTGAACAAATTACATTGCCTGTAGATTAGTATAATACCTAAGCAAAAAGGAAGGCTGTGACAGCAAGCGTTTAACAGGGAGTGGGTTAGGAGGTTTTCTACCTTGGAAAGAAGTGTGCTTGGAGTTAAGTATTAATGGCTTTTTATTTTTTATTTTTTTTAACTTGAGACAAGGGGGCAGGGAGGAGGGAGGGAGAGGATGCAAAGGGTAAAGCAACTCATAAGAATTCCTTCATTTGCTGTTTATTCACCAATGCATGAACACAGATTTGTGGTGGAGCTTTGTCAGGCCAAGAAAAGACATGGCTATCCTGCTAGGAAGGCCTTTTTTAGCCACATGCTGCTTTTTTGGACAGGTAAAGATTTTCCTTACCCCAAGATTTTCCTTACCCCAAAGATTTTCCTAACACCCCACCCTCCACCCCAAACACTCCTCAACTGTGAAAGTTGGATGAGAGAAAAAGATGAGTGCCTCTACTTTCATGGTCCACTACTACTGTATAACTTAACGTATTTTCAAACTGTTCTCTTACCTTTCTGTAATCAGTGCTAACACACAATTTTTACTATACAGCTAAAGATGGTGAAAAAAGGCTAACTAACACCCCCAGCCCCCAACAAACAGTTTTCTTTCTTAACTAGTGGCATGGGATGCAGAAACTGCAGCCATATCCCCTCCCCCAAAGTCCATGCAGGCTGCTTTTGGCAATTTACCCACTTTGTTTTCTAGAGAAGGTGGTCGAGTTTTTCAGAGGTGGGTGTCAGTGAATGTGGTATGCTCCTTGGTCACTGTGCTGAAGCCTTTGATGACATTGACAAGATCTTCATCTACATACTGTTAGGAGGAAAAGAAATAGTCGTGTAAGCCAAACCTGTACAACACTAAAATGAGATCTTGTTCTTCAGTTCTTTCTCCCCACACCCTAAAAATGGTTCTGAAACAGCTGAAGTGTGTTTCTATGATTTGATTTGTCTTCCTCTTCCTCCCATCATGAGCTAAGAACCAAAAGCATTCAGGCACCTGACTCCAAAACAGCTAGATCTTCATGGTAAGTAACAGGTTTAAAATACCTTCCCTGCCCCCGACAAAGGGTAAGGAAGTTAGTGTTTATTACAGGGATGGGGAACTTATCATAGAATCACAGAATGTCCTGAGTTGGGAGGGACCCACAAGTATCATTGAGTCCAACTCCTGGCTCCGCACAGGACCACCCAAAAACTAAACCCTTCTTGAGCTCTGCCAGGCTCGGGGCTGTGACCACTGCCCCGGGGAGCCTGTTCCAGTGCCCGACCACCCTCTTGGTGAAGAACCTTTCCCTAACACCCAACCTGAACCTCCCCTGTCACAGCTCCATGCCGTTCCCTCGGGTCCTGTCGCTGTCACCAGAGAGAAGAGATCAGTGCCTGCCCCTCCGCTCCCCTCGTGAGGAAGCTGCAGGCCTCCATGAGGCCTTCCCTCAGTCTCCTCTTCTCTGGGCTGAACAAACCAGGTGACCTCAGCCACTCCTCATACATCTTGCCCTCCAGACCCTTCACCATCTACATAGCCCTCCTTTGGATGCTAATAGTTTCATGTCCTTCTTATGCTGTGGTGCCCAAACCTGCACACAGCATTCAAGGTGAGGCCGCACCAGAGCACAGCGGGACAATCCCTTCCCTCGCCTGGCCAGCAGTGCTGTGCCTGATGCACCCCAGGGTACGGTTGGCCCTCCTGGCTGCCAGGGCACGCTGCTGACTCGTGTTCAACTTGCCATCAACCAGAACCCCAGATCCCTTTCTGCAGGGCTGTTCTCCAACATCTTTGAGTACCCTGGGGTGAATCCCATCAGGCCCCATAACTTTTTATAGCTCTATGTTCAAGCAGATGCCAGTGACACTGGCCAATCCTGTCCTCTCCCAGTTCAGAAAACAGATGCTCTGCCTACTACCCCTGGACTCCTTTTAGTCCTGTGGGGGCAGATTTTGAAGCCATTTGTTGTGACTGCTAGAAGACCTGAGTGTTCATGTGATCTCTGCATCATGATGAGCAAGAAACAGAGAGCAAGTCCCCTCAGCAATTGAGTTCAAAGCCACAGAACAAAAGTCACCAGAACACAATCTCTTGCTTCTGGCAGTGCATGTGTGAAAGACGCCAGGACACTCTTCCTGCCCTTACACATTTGCTGAAATGTGTGGAGAGAGAAGTCTGAGTTGACCAAATAGAAGGGATGTCTTCATGATGCATATTGCTGGTAGACCATAGAATTACTGGTTCAATGGAAACCATGGACAGATATGCAGGAGTGCACACTGTTTGCATCCTATTAGAGCAGTATGTGATCACCTGCAGCTCCAGAAGAGAGTGGTAGGCAGGAAGGATTTTGAGGATCTAATCTTTGACAATGCCCTTCTAGATCTTTTGCTTGTATCTCCAGGGACTTTTGATATTTAGACCTTTTCATGATTCTAACAAAACAGACAAATCACTAGCAGCTGACAGCAGCATCACAGAGGAAGAGGAGTCCTTACCAAGCCACGACCACTAGTGCGATGATTACGAATAATGGCATCCCAAGGTGATTCGTCAACAAGAGGCTTTTTGTCATAGATGTCAAGCAGCTGGCTGACACTACGATGAAGACAGGCTTGGGAATATGTGCGACTTAGCTGGCTCTGACTTGGTCTCCATGCCCCAGCAGCATTATGGACACTGCGGTTGCTTGTAGGAGAACCAGCTCCTGGAATTTTTGTATCTGCTAGCCCCTAGTAGGAAGAAACAAACCAGCAAATGAAATACACAGGGCATGGCCCTCAAACACTATCTAAACAAAACAAAAGCTGGAGTGTAAGAGAACAGAGAAGCCCATGCCTCAAAAATCATGCACAGATATAAACAGAAGAAAAAAAAAAAAGAACCTTTCCCATTGTCAGACAATCATGTCATTCAAAAGGGAAACAAAAAAACAAAACAAAAAACCTCTGTAATGCAGGGCTTTCCCTGACTTTTTCCCCTCCCAATTTTTTTTTAATTAGCTAACAGGCAGAGGTCCAAAGATTTTTGACTGCCTGAATGATAGTCCTGACTTGCACAGCAAGGGCATGTTAGCAGACTTCCTTTTGCTCAGTTATGCTCAGTTACCATGATCAGGGAAAAGGCTTTCATCCACCAGGAAAAACATGCAACGTCAGTAAGATGCCTTTATGCATGCTCTTTGGGTCATCTGGTACATCACACATCTTGCAACTCTGCAAGCTAACAACTCTACCTCAAAATGCATTGTGTAACTTTTGAGAGTGACGCTGCTCGATGAATCAGACGTGTCAGCAATAGTCTCAAACTGGGGTTAAAGAGAGGGAGGAAAAGCATTAGTGCAGGCAAAGGCGCAATGCAGATGCAGTCTGTTCCTTATGGAGGCTGAGAATTAGCTGCAGTTCAAGTGAGCAGGGAGACAGCATAGCAGGATGTGGGGGAGTGGGGAACTGGCAAAGATCAGGTGTGATTTAACTTTAACTGGTTGTCAAGTACCATGTGGGCAGCCAGCATTGCTTGCTGCGTGATCTCGCTAGCAATTGTAAAACACAAGCAATTTTGCCACTTCATAGTAGCTCTGTACTAAGTTCTCAGATTAAGGAAGTCCTTCAACTGATGTACTGTGCAGTCTTCCTTTCTATTAACTCCATGAGCTTTTGGAAAAAAAAAAAAAAAGAAGCGGGGGGGAATAAAAGGGGCAGGAACATGGAAAGGAATTGTGCAGGCACACCAACAGCAAAGACATTTTAAAGTCAAGAGGAACAACACAACATGACAGACTGTAGAAGAAAAGGAATCAAAACCATGAGACCAATAAAAGAAGTTTCTTATGCTCTCAGCCTTTGCCAGGAGAAGGGGCACACTGGAAATCCCATTGTTTTCAAGAGCTGCTTCGTTGAGGCACAGATGCAGCTTCTTGGCACTGAGACAAGAAGGAACAGAATGCGTGAAGGATGCAGGAGTCACTGTCCTGCTTCATGCCGCTCACAGGGAAAAGAAACTGAGAAATGACAAGAATAGCCTTGTACCTTGTGCCTGGGAAGAAGCACAGAATAGGAGGGCACTGCTTTTCTAATTTTTATCTTGTAACAATTTCCAAATTCCTTTTGTCTTGCTTTTCACAAACGGGTAGGATAGCACAACTACTCTGCTACATGATGGAACATGTTCTTTGTCCAGTTTTTTACAGAATTATAGCTTGTTATGACACTAAAATGACACTAAGCCTTCTCCTTTATCACTCCCCAGCAGCCCTGCTCCCACCCCTTTGGCAGTCCCAATCTGGCTTTATATGCGCAGATACACATGCATTTTGTAAAGGTTCCTAGCTTTTTCTCTGGTACCACTCACTCTCCCCAAACCTTCCTGGCAGTTTGTCCTAGAGCATTCTAGCTGGGTGGTGGGTGGATACTAGAAAGAAATAGAGCCTGTCCCTATGTCCTGCTTTTTCCAGGAATGACTGATGAGTACCTGACAAAAGACTGGCAGACTAGCCATTCACAGCAGATAGTTGAGACCACACAACAGGTTTCTCTGAAAAGCACATTTGATGACTCACCTTCTCTCAGGATGCCAAGGTCTTTTCAGCTCTATTGCAAATGTCAGCTAACATCAGGTGCCATCAATGGCTTTGGATTTTCTGTGACTACAGATCCAAAGTTTATCATAAGGCATCAGAAGCCTTTCAAGTCCAGAACTGTCAGGTCCTGCAGACCAGATGCCATAGTGATCTTTTTGGATTAAGTGCCTGCAGCCTGGATCTCTGTGACAGATAGCCCTTTTCCTACACTGAACAGCCTTCAGCTGGTAACCAAGAGTGCAACAAAGTAGTGGAAGGACAAAGAAAAACTGTGAGGGTCAGGTAAAAGTATAAAACGATGGATACACAACATTGTGTTTTATCCAACATACCGGATGGGTTTCACCTGTTGAATACACACTCATTGGCGATGTTCTTTTCTGGAGTGGAACTAAAGGAGGTCTGTCTCGTGCATAGGGTTGCTTGTGGACTTTCCTTTGAAGAATTAAGGAGAGAAGAATAGCCAAGAGGATCAAACCTAGAACTACCATCAACACTGCAAACCACAGCTCATTGTAGAATTTTGCACTTTTGGACTCTGCTTTGTCCTTCTCTCCAGGAGTTGTCAAGATCAGGCCTGTAAAAATCAAGAGGGATTAGGGGAGACAGGGAATGTTATTTCAGAAAGCCGTTTAACAATATGCTATTCCTTTCGTCTCTAATAAATTAGGCAGAAATTTAAGTCATTTTGTCGTCATGTGCTTATTTGCACTTATGTTCAAGGTGGCATAATGGTTCAATATGCTAGTGGGCTATAATAAAAAGCTTACTACCCTCAAGAGACCCTGCTTAAAGTTCTGGCATTGCTGCTCAGGCTGGAAATCACCACTGCATCAGCAGCTCTTGAGAAAGGAGGCAGTGGGGGTGGAATGTGAGAAAAAAAGGGTTCTCCAAGTAACCTTGAAGAGTGAAAATGACTATAGTAATTTCAGAGAGGCACAGACAGAGGACATTCTCTCCACCACTACGCCAGTACTTTGTAGCAGCAGGCCTGTGCAGTTAAAAAGAGTGGGAGGAAGACTAAACAGAAATGAGTGATAAATTAATACAAAAGAAAACAACATGAAACATTTTATTCCTCCTTCCCCTGCCTGTTAGAAAAAACAGCCACTTGGCTCAGCTTATGCAAAACACAAGCATCAGAAATCTCTGTGACAGAATTTCCTGGTTATTTGCAATCCTACATGCGTATCCAGGCTCTCCACTAAAAAATTTTCATCACTTTCACTTCCAAGCCTCCACTGCAAGTTGCCTGTGGTGCTGATCCAGTTTGTAGTAGACTCTGGGTACAACCAGCAATCAAAAGAACAATGGAAGGTGATGGATATAGATCAACTGGGAACATTTCATACTGCTTGTACTACAGCCTTGCCTGAAGTTCTGCAGGAGGATGGAGTGAGAGCATGAAGAGGTATATCAGGGAACTTCAATGTAAAGAGTAATTGCACAGACAAGGACTAGCTAATTTAAGAAGCTGAACAAAATACAACTCAAACAATAAATAAATTATTTAAAAGCAATGCCAGTTACAAATGATTTGAGTTTAACTTTGCTTCCTAGAAAACTAAGCAGATAGGAAACTGAAACATTTTACTGGTAGGTATTTACTAGACAGTGGACAACAACTGACTGGGATTTCATTACACCAAACTCCTTCGCTTTGACAAAACAGGCAAAGGATCCTTATAGGAAGGGTCCTGAGAAATCTCATATGACATTCTCATAAACTGGTTAGGGAAACATGTCCTAGGTGAAACTGCAGACTGTATCTGGCTGGCTGATCAATAGGCGTGTGCAAGGAGCAGGTGGGTGCAGGGAAGACTTGCTGGGGTGAGCGGGGTGCCAGGAGAAGAGAGGATGTGTGTTTTCATTGTCTAACTGAGAAGGAATGGGAGGGTTAGGGTTAGAGTTCAAGATAATTTGCAGCTAACATCTAAAAGAGAGCAGAAAGTGTTCAAGAGGAAAAAAAACCACTATATTTTGAGACAAAAAAAAAATTGACTGTTCTAAAATAAAAGAAAGAAAAACCAACATTACAAGGCTGGAAAAAACATCTGAAGCTGATCCTGTTGTAGAGAAATGGAAATCCATTCATGGCAGAAAAAGGCACATTACCTACATGCCTCATACCCTAAGGCACTAAGGAACTACAGAACCTTCAGTGAAATTCCACCCTATCTGGGATCCACTACATATCAAATTTCTACCACAAACACGTAAAATCAGTAGGTGCTAGCTAATTTCTTCACATAATTACCAAGTCCATCTCCAGCGCTGTACTTGATGACCGGTGTCATGGCGCTCCCTTCATCAGTGATACAGGTCACTTGAAACAAAAAGGCTGAGCAAAAAGGTTGGAAAATGCTATCAGCAGGAGGAATCAAAATTCTGTAGGTGCTGCTTTTTCACCATCATCCACCAGTAGAGATGGCTAGCTCTGAGAACAGCCAAGCAGGCATAGCACATAACCCAGCATAAGCCAACTGAGTCCCAGTTCAGAGCCTCATAATCCCTTATACATAGGTATTAAACTTCTAAACCATAAACTATGGCAGATCATAGGGTAGCCACCACTATGATGTTGCTACAAGTTATGTTCCTCTTTCAACACCCAATTCTCCCTCTTCCAGTGATGTGTAACTGGCAACTTTCAATTTATTCATCATTGTGGCCTAAATTCCTTGTGCTCCGTTCATGGCTGATACAAACATGTTAAGAATGTTTGAGTTAAAAAAAAAACAAAACAGTATTAGCATCATTGCAGTAATCAGGAAAGTAAAAAATACATGACAAACCCCTTTAAAATACAAAGAAAACCTCTTAAAAACAGAAAACATTTTCTTTCTTTTTTTCACCTGTTGACAGAATTTGCTTGTATTTTAAACATTGAAAATTTCTGAAAGAGAAACTGCATTTCAAAGTATGGCTGATTCCAAAAGCTACTGACTTAGTTTGGTTTAAAACAAAAAATTCAGGCTCCAGCCTTTTCTGAACTGATGATTTCCATGCACAGCCCTGAAGAGTTGCAACGCAGCTCCAGGATTTGGGAAAGCTCGACCCTCACAATGAACCAGAGCAGGCTCACCCAGTCAGGTAACATGTTTAAGAGGAAGCTTAGCTCCAAGGATTTTTGTTTTGAGCATCTGCTTAGATGCAGTTCAATGAATTTGGCTACAGCATTCAGCAAGGATTAGAGCGAGATCACAGCTGGCTAGAGCTGCTTCTCAGTCTCCCATTCATTCCTCCATCGAGGAAGAAAAGCAGTAGCTCCTATGCTCATAGCTTGGGATGCCAATGGAGAGATATTTCTTAGATTTAGCACACAATAAAATTAATTTAGCTCAACAGTCTTCCACAGAGAGAAAGACACAGGAAATTGAAACCGACTTTTGTCAGATGTCCTTGGCAAATACAGCTCGGTGTCAAAGCCACTGTAAATGCGTTGCCCACTCTCAGTTAACGCGTACTCCTTCAGGCGCCCGTTCAGTACGAAAGTGCGACTCCAGTCTATGTGGATGGTAGATAAATTGCTGACAACTGAGAATGGAGCCGTGTACCGAGGTGCTGCAGAAGAAGAGAAAAAAAATCATTTCTAGGCAATAGGCATGACAGAGTTATACAGCAGAGAGAAAGATGCTCTGAACAGTTCAAGCTCTCTCACACGTGCTTTCTCTGTGTCTCATATAAGCACGTATGAGCAGGAAGATAAAAGGAGAAAAGAGAAAGCTGCTGTACAATGTCAACCTCTACACTGAGAAAGCAGAAATGTCTCATACCTTTAAAATAAAGACCCAGAACATCCTTCCTGTGCCTTTGTGTATGTGGTACAGACACTAAAACTGTACTAAATAAATCCCAGCTTAAGGGGGGTAACAGTGAGACACAGGAGGTTACACAAGTTCAGTTGCAGCATGCCTCCTTGCTCTGGCAACCAAACTGGCTAAAGAAAGGACTCTTTTGCAAGCTGTAAGAAATTGCCCGAGATCATCTTTTAACACATGCACATACATGAAAACAGGGGGATGGAGAGGGGTCAGAAAAGCAGGAGCATACGGCAGGCAGAGCGAAAAGAAACACAGAACTCACTTCAGGGAGGAAGAGCTCCTCAGTTGGGCTCAACAGCTTGCTCACCAAAGACTTCATTTAAGTTTGAGTTGGTTGTTTCTTGTGGCTTTGCCGTTAAACCATATACCCACTATGTGCTGGATTGTTCATAAGAAAGCTGTTTGTCCAGCTGCACTTTGCCGCTAATTGCCCACTTTCACTAAGCCAAGCCTTCCAAGCAACAGGAAGGAGACTTTCAGAGTGACTCAGGAGAGCTGGTGTGAAGAGTTCAGCAAGGCAAGAAAAGCTAGACTGAAAGAAGAGGGCTTCAGACCCAGTGGCAGGGGCTTGAAAATGGCTTTCAAATCCTTTTGTTCTGTATGTCTCACCTACTTGTTATGATTTTTTTTTCCATTTAAAAATTAATTATTACATTAGAGCTTTTCATTTGCAATTTAATAAAACAGTTTTAGAGATAAAGATCTTTTTTTTTTTTTCCAGTGGTCACATTAAAGAAAAACTGGGGCTACTCCGCCCCAAACTTTCAGCTGAGAATCCATACAATGTAGCAGATGATACATTTTCAGTAACTACTCAGCAAAAGTACCTATTGATTTAAATGGGATTTCTAGAAAGGTGATTCTGAAATCCTGACACCAGACTAGGTGAGAAAAAGTTAACATCCTCTTTGCCCTGTCCTGGCAGGCTGAGGTGAAATGCCCATCTCATCATTTCTCTAATGGAATGACTCTGGCTAGAGCACTATAGACCTTTTCAATAAAAGGTGATGTTAGATTACAGCAAAAAAATTTGATGGTAAAATCTATTCTGACTGTAGGCACAAGTCCTGCATGTTCAGTTTCCATGCAGACCACCACATGAACTTAAAAGTCCTGCCTGTGGTGGTTGGAGAGCAACAATGTCTTACTTCGCTGTCAGCAAGGATCCAACCATTCAGATGAAACCCAAGAAAACTTCCATGAGCACTGACAGAAGCATGGCAGGAATTAGGACAGTAAGATTATTCCTGAAAAGAATCACTGGGGCTCTTTTAAGATCTCTACTTTTCCCAGGGACTGTTTATGGCAGTGTATTTATTACTACACATCAGCCTCCTGGTAATACTTGAACATTTTTTGTTCTGAAGGTTTGCTGCCCATTCCCAGTAAAATAAAAAGTTTCCTCTCCACAAGCATGGAGGATGTGATACCAGATGATGATAAGAAATATTTCTGAAGGAATAAGCAGTCAAGCCCCAGTGCAGAATTTGAGTGAATGGGCAGCAGAGGTGACCAGGGACACAGAAGAGCAGGTTTCTGGGGACATCATCTTTCACAAAGGTGCAGAGTTCTTTTGGTGCTACTCAGCCCTGTGCATCAGAAGCAGGAACTGCTGATCAGTGAAACATTTCTCATACTCACGCTCCTTTTCTGTAGTGAAACCAACCCACTCTGAGGCACTGCTGCCAACAGAGTTGTAAGACACAACTCGCAGGTTGTAGGTCGTGTAAGGCTCCAGGTTGGATACGTTGGCACTCTGTCCATTTCCTGTATACTTCACCTCAGTTGGGCCAGGGCTGCAAGCCTTTACTGCCGGCTGCAGGTTCAGGGGACAAGTCATATACACATGGAGCTCATAGCTGAGAAGAAAGTGGAGATTGTGATTAATAAAGAGCCTTAATAACATAACAGCCAACCAACCATTTCATCCTGATTGCTGTATGTCTGGCTACCAGAGAGGAGACTGGACCTGATCCCAGGTTTTCTCTTGAAGACTTTGGCCCCAGCTATAAGATACCTACGAACAATCATGGTCGTCAGTCACTCACAATGAAACTGTTGGTGCTTTAACAGGCATCCACACTTCTGCAAATCAGATAGTGGCCTTGCCTTACTAACTACAAGATACAGCTGCCTCTTTGCTGCCAGTTGATCTCACAACTTTCTGGCTGTGCAGCCACAGCAGTCAGACAATTGCCTTCACTCCCAACATCCCCTCCAACTTCTCCCCCCTTCCCCCCAATATCCAGTTCAGGAGAAAAGCAACTGGTGCACATAAACACTTCCAGGATGGTATTTAGGCCACACAGGATATCACCACCAACACCAGGAAGGATGAACATGGATGTTACAACTGTCCAGAGCTCTCAGCCCTGCAACTGCAGTTTACATCCAGGAACATTGCTTTGCCACCAGCCCTAGCTGGTTCAGGCAAGTTCGGCTGGGTTGTACCTCCTACCTGGTGACAATGCCATTGGGTGACTCAGGGGCACTCCACTGGAAAGAGGCATTCCTGGAGGTCACGGTGCGGATCTGCGGGGGGGGCTGCTCAGAGGGTGGAGCTGGCTGCGTGGTGATTTGGGCCATGGGTCCTCTGCTGCAACAGTTGAAACAGGTGCAGGCCTCCACACCAATGGAGTATGTGGTAAAAGGTTTTAGCCCATGTATTGTCTGCTGGGTGGCAGTCCCTTCTGACAGCTGTAAAAATTAAGAGGGAACTTGTCACAGATTCAAGCACCACAAGTACTAAATAAGAGTTATCGGGGTAAATTAACTCCAGAAGACGATGGGCACAAGGTTCTGCATGTCCTTTAAGTCTGATATTAATGCAGCTGCTGTGCACTGGGACCTCTGCAGTCATTTTCCTCCTATTACAAAGTTAAAGGGCACTATTCAAAGGAAAAGACCATGCCATCAGTGGCCTCACAGACCTTTTGAGTTGAGCTGTAAACTCTGTATGTCAACTTGCAAATGCCATTCTCAGGGACAGAGAAACTGCAAACCTTTATGGAGAAAATCTGAGCTAAGTTATACAGGAGCAAGAAGAAATGAATGTGGAAAATGCCTCCATGATAAGTGTGCTAGCAAGTACCATGCATGTCTCACAAGCTTCCTCGGCTTGGATACAGGAGACAGCACTGGGCAGAATGATAGGCATGTGTCTGGTGGGTCAGTTTGCCTGATGGGAGATTACATTCTCCAGCAGGAACCTCTGAGCTGAGGGCCAACACAGCACTGCTCTGCATTCAAATAGCTGTGCTGCTGGGCAAGCCTGTTTGTTAGGCAACTCTCCTACACCTAGCACGGGAGACTTGGCAGTTTTGGCAAAAGAAGTGGTGCCCTTGTTCCTAAACTGCTTGCAGGAACCGTCACGTTACCTCTTTGCTGTAGTCATTTGTGGGTACAGTTTCTTAAGCCAAAGTAATCAAAATATGTAGAAAACATCAATAATAGGCAACATCTGCTCCCATTTGGCAGCATGTGACTTAGCAGAGTGCAGCAGAAAGTAGGAAGAAATGAGTCAAGCAAGCAAAGGAAAGCACTTGGTACTGCCTGATGCCAGTGTTAGTGATGAGACAGCAGCATGGCAGGTGTGAGGGGATGGAGATGGAAGACCATACAGACACCAAGGAGACGAGTTGGATGAATCAGACATGGACATGACCAATTGCACAGGGAGGAATAAATGCATGGAGAAATAAATGTGTAATGTGCATTCAGTAGGCAGCTTAAACTTATGGAAAGGACTGATGGCCAGGGAAAGTGTCCCCAGCACTTTCGAGCTGAGAAAGAGGATACAAGGGAAAAAGTCCCATATGAACATTTACTTCCTTGTAAAAAACAAACAGATAATGTTACAGACAAAGAGTATTCAACTATTTTGCACTGATTTGGTGGTAACTGCTTCAGGTACTTTGCACAGCCCTAGCCTTTCCTCACATCTCCCCATTCTATAACTCTAACAAAGCCTTGCAGGTTTCCTAGCTTAGCTGAGTCCAGTCATGTCTGGACACCTAACGGATTCTATCTCAAGGGAAAATTACAGCCACATCTCAGCCCTGCCAAAGCATCGCCTGTGTTGCTGCAATCTCTTCACATCTGTTGAACCTTCTCAGGCAAACACAAATAGTAGAAATCACCTGCTGCTATACACATATGTAAGTCTACTCTTCCTTGCCTCCCAAGTGCCCACACTAGAGAATAAGAACCCGCAGGCCAGGCACATTTAAAACTGAGGAAACCTTTGAGGGGTCCCTTCCAACCCTGCCCATTCTGTGATTCTGTGATCGCACTCCAGAGTCTCTCCTATGGGCCTCTTTGACACAGCAATGCTGAAGCTAGAGAAGACACTTACTCCACAGCTGGGGCTTGGAATCCTCCACTTGGTACAGACTCCAAAATGAGGAATTGCTTAAAGAGGTGGTTTACTGAGATTTGCCTGAACAGCTAAGATCCACCCTGAAGAAATTACCATTAAGAATGTCTTTCAAGACAGTCTAGGCTGAGACACCAAACACAGAAGAAGTTATCTTGCTGCTTGAACCATTCTTAAGTGCTTATTGCACCATGCAACACTTCTAACCAGCAACAAATATTTTAAGGGCAACTCATGTACAGCATTTTCTTCAGAGCTTTAAACCTGTAGGCTATCCAGAGCACACAACCATTTCCTAGTGGCTACAGTTTCCACCTGCACCGTTTGGACTGGCAGGAGCTGTCTGGAATTATTTCATTTGGACAATTAGCCACCCCTAAAACAACACTTTGCATTCTCATCACATTGTCACAGTGCATTACCAAGTGAGAAAGGTTTGAATGATGAAGTTAATTTCTTAAGAAGCACACTTAGCTGAGTGAAAGTGTTGGGCTCGCTTTGGCCAGAAGAGAGCATTGCAGAGCAGGGAACAAAGGGAGTGCAGGAGAGGAAGAAAACCCGCAACCAGCAGTAGCATTTAGTAAGGACAGAACTGTTAAAGCTAGAAAATACAAGTTCAAATGGAAGTACAGAAATAATTTTGGCAATACTCACCACCACATCAGTCCCTCTGGTATCATTAGAAAACAGCCTGTAGATACTGACCACCCCGTTTGGCTTAAGAGGGGGGCTGATGTTGACCACGGCCACTGTGGATGCCACAGTGCGGAACAGGGGAGCTCCCAGGCCCTCAGGAGGGGCAGGGCCTGTCCGGCAGCGGGACCAGCCGCTCGGTGTCCGGCCTGCTGAGTTTACCGACCACACCTTCAGCACAAAAAAACAGAGAAACTGTCAGTGAAGGAGTCAAGCCTACAAAACCCCCACAATTAGCCTGATGCTACTGCATCTTTACTGACGCTGAGAAAGATATGGCACGATGACACCTGTGCAAAACGTCCCTTGTCTGCAGTCCAGCACCTGTACTGACCCAGGGACTTCCTAACAGAAAAATGGAATATTTCCCACTATTACATTGAGGGGAAAGAAGTAGATTTCATGTCTCAGACAGTGTGTTCACATATCTCCTACATACCTGAATTCCCACCACTGTCTTTGTCATGCTATGCAAAGAGGACTCTTTGAGAAGCTATGATCAACATTGATAACACTTTCAAACAAATCTAAACAAATCTGAACAAAAATATTGACATCCTGTCCTGCTGTTGCCTCCCTTCTACACAATTCCTTCATGTGTGCAAGCAGCCCCCAGGCCGAACTGCCTGGCACTGTCTGACAAGCCAAACTCTAGTTACTCTTTAAAACTGGAAAGTTTTACAGGAACATCTCTTTCTTAAAAATATTATTGTAGCAATCACGTGGCAACATTTTCAGTAACCCATAATATAAACAAAGTCCATTGAAAAGTATGGTCAAGCCAGCATCTCTCATTTATCTTCAACACATTCGCTTTATTGCATGAGCACAAAGGCAATGGTTTCAGTTCCAAGATTTCAAAATTTAGCAGCTTGAATTAGGCCTGATTAAAAACCACATGTCTCTGTGAACTATACCTACTGATTTTGTCAGCTTCCCAAAACCAGAGTGATCTGCACACTACACAAAACTCAGCACTTATTAAACACAGTCTCCAACAAATCTGCATGAAAATTAAATTTTGCTTTCATCAGGGAGTGAATAAACATATGGAATGATGTATAATCTTATTTATCAAAAACCATTTGTATAATTAAACACGAATATCATAAAAGGTTGCCTTAGGTCGTCATTTGCATGAGTAAGTAATTTGTAGAATGTCAGGTACAATAGACAGAATAGATGGATGCGTGAACGTATAGGGTTAAATTAGGCTCAATATTAGCCAACCACACAGTGATCAATCAGAATGATAGATCTAAATGGCAATACAAGAAGACTGTCTGAGCGATTTTTAGTATAAGTATTCCTTAGTAAGCTTTCATGCTGAGCAGGTCTAACAACAGTAAAACATGTTCTTATGTGATCTAATCCAGGCAGAAGTCTTGGGGAACTGGATGGTGGGACTGTGCTTTAAAAAAAACAGGAGGTTTAGAAATAATAAGTCTTCAAGACTGACCCTGGCATCTTTCCACCTGGCCATATTAAGTTCCAAGATCACAGGACACTTCACAAGGGGCCTGGGGAAAGAAGGCCAAAAATCACTGCAGTGGCTTTAAAGACTGTGGTTCTGCCAATTACAAAACCAAAGTTACTGCCTCATTCCTTCAGCAACATATAATATCATCCAGTGAAACACTACGTAAGTACAGATGACTCCCTATGATAAAAAGCTCAGCCAGAGTACTTTCATCTTCAGTGAGATCAGTAATATATCTCTGTTGTGAACTTTTCATAAAGTCAAACTCTGTTCGCTTTACTGCAGTAGGTCAAAGCCTCTATCTCAGTTAAGTCCCAGCTGCTACAAAGATTTGCCCATGGTAGTTCATTTCAAGGAACATATTTCTTTGTGGAAAGAAAAAGCCACATATGGAAAGAACATCTCTGAGTGTGCCACTTGCCTTGACTCAGTGCTGACCTTAGTTCAAACGCTCTGGTTGCATGGCCTTAATGAGCACAGAGTGTGGCAGTGTCGGACCCGAACTGACGAGCCAGACCCCACAGAAAAACTGATGGCGATGAGCTAGGAAGAGAGGCTTCCTGCACAGTACAGGAACTAGGCCACAGAATGGGACCCCCTCGGAAATTTGGAGAAGAGAAGGATGCAGTGTAGGGTGTAGCTGGGATGCAGATGCCTCACTGAGGGTTGGAGGGAGACACCTTCCATCCCTCCCTCCCCTGTCATAGGTGCCTAAGCCATATCTGTCAGAAACCAAGCCTTATTTCCGATAAACAGGGCTTCTTTCAAAACACTGTCTCAGGACAAAGGAAAAGGGAATGCTGATCCCCTTTCACACTATAGCTAAGCGGTTAAAGGACTCCTACAAGAAGCTGGTAATTTCAGTTCAACCATTTGCTCTGATGGAGGGAGTTAAGCCCACTGCCCTCCAGAGTGGAGGTGACCAAGCGGGTGACCCACCTCTGCACAGGGTGCATCCGTGCTCCCTTTGGGGCTGTTCCACTTTGCATGAACATAACAAAATCAAGATTGACTGGGCAGAGCAAAGGTGAACGTAAGCAGACACAGTTGCCTCACCTGGCCCTTCCCCTGGGAGGTGACAGGGAGCCTGCAGCCCATCCTCCAGGCTCCACGTGCCTGGTCCTGTGCAAAAAAGGCCAAGGTGCACATGGGCCTGACTGACAGCTGTGGGCTGAGAATGCCTGCAATGCAGCCACCAGCCACTCGGCCCCACCAAAATGTGTTTCCCAGAAAATTTCTAGCAATGTGAAATTCACCTCAGCTTCAGAGACAACTGTGATAGCTAAAAAGGAATTTTGAGATGTAAATTCTGGATTTACACTGACCTTAGCCTGATTCCCTTCTTCTGCTTAACCATCTGTAAAAGGATGGATGGCTATAAAAGTATTTCCCCATGAGAATCACCATCCAAGTAAATCCTGTTCAGTGTTTGCAGACCCAGAGCAGTAAGTGCATAGAAATGACTGAAGATGGAAATGCTCATGTTCAGCCATCTCAGTGCACGAAGAAATCAGACAACAAGGCAACAGAAGCCACAACGAGGAGTGCCTGCTAAAATTGGAGATTTGGTCACGGCTCCTCAAAAAGTCACCATGAAACAGGCATGGATGACTGAAAGCCTGGCTAAACTGAAATTCCATGGCTTGGACTTTTGTAAAAGTGTTTTGGGCTCAAAAAAAGTCCTCCTAAGATGTAACATAAGCAGTACAGAAAATATTTATTGCATTCATATAGAAACGTAAAGAGCTTAATAGGCAACAGCATCACCTGCTGTTCATAATAGTAGAAGATTTTAAAAGCTACCTCAGAGCACACAGGTATGTGGGGCAGAATCAATCACATCTCACGTAGGCAGGGACGTGTTGAATGACAAAGCACAGACAGCAGAATGGCATCAAAAGTTTCTTATAACTTGACTTTCAGAATATACTACCTCCAAAAGCATTAAGTCTGACATCATGGTGCATGGCCCAGCAGCCTGCTAAAAGATGTATGGCTGTTAATGACTGCATTGCCCCTAAAATCCAGGAGAGGGCTCCAAAATCAGTTATACAATATACTATTTAAAATGCTTTATCAGTTTGCTGGCCTCTGGCCCAGACTGCACTTTGAAGTGGAGCCAGAGATGGGAAACCTCTCTGGAGCTCACGTACTTGGAGAACTAGAGAACTCCAGTTACAGGTAACAAAGCTTGCTTCTTCCATCATCAGTGAGTCTTCACAGATCTCTGCTCCTGGAAGAGACCGGTGATGAGCCAGTGCTCAGAATGATCAGAGGACAATCTCAAGACTCACTGGCACAGCAAGAAGGGGCAAAACCTAAGAGAAACAGGAAGGAAAGTGCTGAGAAAATGTCCACAGCCTGAATGCAGTGAGCCCAGCTTGTTCAAGCTTAGTAAAGCTGAGTAGCAACTCCTTCCATAAAGGGCAATAAAACCACAGTGGCCCTAGGGGGTAGATGGAAGAAATCATGGTATTGTAGATGCTGTCAGTGGAAGAAGCCTTCATCTCTGAGCCACACAGGGTCATCTGCTGCAACTCTCTTAAAGCCCCAAGTCCCTACCTGGGGAAGCTATGTTTTGAACTAAAAAAGAAGCTTTTATTTTATCAAATGGATATCTTATGTGAAGATATATATTCCACACAGGAGGTGCCAATGCGAGTAGGGGGAAACAGCTGGATTTACAGTCCTACAGCTCTTCCAGTGCTGCAGATGAAGAAAAGCACTAGAAGAAGAAAAGCAATCGTAAACCAGGCAAGCACTATGGCCTCTCCGTGATGAAAAAGGGATGGTGAAGAAGCTGCCAAAATACAGCACTCAAATTGAACCCCCTCAAAGGACAAAGATAGTCTGTGGTTAAGACAGCAAATGCAGTGTGTGGCCAAAAATTCCCCCAAAGGATAAGGCGATCTTTTGATCACATGACTCCAATTACATGAAGAAGCACAATCACAGCTGACTGAGCAGAGGTTTGCCAGAGGACGCTGTGTGCACGCTAGTACCTGCTAGCTCACAACACTCGCATCTCAGACCTGGCCCCAACAGCTTGACGGGTATTACAGCTTTAAACACAGGGGCCAACTGGGAAGCTCCCAAGAGGGAATCCTCTCCACTCCTGCAGAGGGGACAGCCTACGGAGAAAGAAAAACTCTCAAAGAGGTCTCATTCTCCTTCATTTCTGCTGAAGCATCGCAAGGAAGCAGTAGGCAGAAGGGTGGGCTGACTGGTGGTAGCTTGCCTGTGTGGAGGCAGCAGTCCTGACCTCCTGCTGACTTCCCAGGTCAAGCAGAGCTGGCATCCTCTGCTTCACACTGAGGCCAGGTGCCTTTCACCCTTCCTGCTTGCAGGACATCATCAGAAGAGAAAGGGAGCCAAACAGCTGACTGCCGACCAGCAGCAACTCCTGGCTCCCACCAAGTCCTGCAGGCACTGTGCATGAGACCACTTTGTGCTGCTTATATAATACCATGCTTCTGTGAGGGACAAGACCTCAGCTCTGTTTGTGACAGCAGCTTCCACTGAACTCCTGTAGGCACTCAGAACACAGCTGTTTTCCTCAAAACAATGTCTCATCAGTAAATCACTGCCTACCCTCAGCTTTGAGCCCTGACTAGAGCTGTGGGGCAGTGAGGTAGTGCTGCAGGTTCTGGAGAACCACACGCTCAGACCAAGCCTCAACTTTCACATGCATATAAGAGTCAGGTACAACTTAGGTCTCCGCCTTTAGGGAACCCAAGGACTGCACACAACTGTGACTGCTGGTCTTTCCAAAATGGATTCAACACTGTCACTACTCCGCATGTGCCAGGAGAGTTGAACAGTAGCAGAGACTAGTTCATACCACTCTCGCTTTCTACAATTGTTTCCTGGAGGGCTCAAACACACAGCACTACTTTGAGACTTTGTTTTGGATTTTTTTCACCAAGATTTGTTCAATATCTAACCCTACAGTTACATAAACGCAGAGTTTTCACAGTGTAGTTCTTTTCCAAGGTAGTAAGAAATTTTAGGGATATATAAGATATGACATCAGTAAGTTTCACAAATACAGCACCCAATTTTAAGTTGTGTTTGAACAGCATTCTGCAAGAAAACTGAAGAGTCCATAATATTGGCTAGTTAAAATTAGAGAAACCTGGAGAAGCTCCCTCTAACCATCATTTGCAGCACCCTTCACAAATCTTTCTTCTCATCAGATCTGACTGGTGTGCAGCCTGGGTAATTTGGGATTTCTTGTGCAATATCAGCACAACTCAGAGCACAAAGCTTGTCTACAGAAACCTAGCATCCGGCATTACAATAGTGTATTCACATGTGGGCACTGCAGTGTCAGGTGGGTATTAGCAAAGTAGAAAGTTTCAAAAGTGGTTGCAAACTAAGTAGGACAGAGCAAAGGCAAGGGACAGAAGGTATCATGTCCACTCACGACCAGGGGTACAAAGAGGTAGTAAACAAATGTGTGCTTTCTGATTGCCCATGCTGAAATCCATACTTTTCCCTCTTTCCCTCAGCATTCAGTCGGCGTCTCAGGGAGGCCATAAACATATAATGGGGTAGATTTTAGGTCCAGGCTTCTAGCATTGTGATAATTTGAGCCTGTTAATGTTGCTACTCATCTTCACTATTCAAATCCTCATGATAAACGTACTAAACCCATTCCAGGGAGGCAAAAGGGAAAGACAAAGACTACAGGCAAGCACTTTGGGACTTACACAAAACTACGAAATTCTAAAGGTAGCTCATTTCATATAACATAGTATAACACCAGTAATTAATGAGAGATGTAAACAGGTTTAACTCTAAAAGGTAGAAAATTAAATAATTTGTTTCCTATGGGTATATAATGAGATAGTTACCAAGTTCCCATGAGAGAGATAAGCAGATATTAAAAGGTCTTTCCAATACCTGTAATGGCTAAGGGCAACAGCTAATTCAATAGATTCGATCAAAATCACCACTTCTTTCTCCGCTTCTGATTTATTACTTTGGCTGTAGTTAGTCATCACTCATTTTAGTTTGCTTTTCAGCAGTCATAAATTATGCCTCATAAATAAAAAGATACAATCAAGGAAATCATATCAAGTCATCTACAGCCCTGGAGTATGTTTTCCCCCGGTACTCACACTAATGTCTTTTTAAAGGATAGCTTGCCATGATTTTGAATATGTCAGAATCACAATGTACTGGCAAAAGTCTTGCAAGAGTGATGCTGTAACAGTCTCACCGGTAATTTTGGAAGCTAACAAATCCAGTCTAATATCCCTATTTAGTTTAATGAACAAAAATCAAGGTTTGCTTCAGCAATATGTTGTTTATGCACTCAAATTTAGGATGGTGTTGGCAACAGAAACATGGTGCTTGAAAGGGGGCTTAATAAAAGAAATTGCATGGTTTCAAATAACACTTCTCCCTCCTGTGTGCCCTACTGTACTAGGGCAAAGGAAGCATTCAGTTCAGCAAAAGGGTATTTAGAGTAGGTATTGCCATTACAGCAGTGAAAGAATATGGTTATGTCTGCTTTACTTTTCAGAAGCTGAGGTTGAGCTTGGTAGTCTAATGCCTGCACAGCAGGAGACACTATTACTTGGAAGCAAGGGAGCATTGCAAGAAAATCCTCTCTCCAAAGAAAGAGGGGGTAGCGAGCAGGGAGTGCAAGAAAGAACAGCGTTTGATTTTGTCACTGCTTTGTGGTGTATCTTTCTGTCAGGGTGACAGGAAGAAATGGGGAATTAAAATGATGAAAAGCAGCCAAAAGACGAGGGATATTACAAATGGGCGACTATCCATCACTGGCCAGTCAGAGAACCAGCTTCACCCCATTTTAAGCTGCAGAAGTCACTTAGCTGCTTGTCAGTAACTAAGCAGCACAAATGGGAGATCAGCCAACAGTTTGACAGACAGGCTGGCAAACCAAGTGTCATTTTGTCATCTTGGAAAGTGACCAAGAGGACTGACATATTCTGCACTCCATGTAGTTGGTCCTGCCATGATCTTCATGACTTTGCACCCATTTTTTTTCTCTGTATCTCTCCGAAGTCAGAAATACGATTTGTTTTCTCTTTGAGAGTCCAAGATGGAGGACCCAAAATGTATTTCCCCTGGTATATCTCAGGATCTTTCCAAGACCGTTCACTTGGCAGCAGTAATTGGACTGTGAACAGCACACGTCACAAGCAAGAGGGATGCTGTGCCTGCCACAGCAGTGTGAGGCAGACGCCTGCTTCAGTGCGCCGGCCAGTCCTGCAGAGAACAAATCTCTGCACGGAGCAATAAAACTTTCTTAAAAGGGCCACTCCTGCTTTACTGTCTTTTGCTTGCTTCGTGCTTGCTGAGAGGAAATAAGGACATGTTCTACACACCAGGATTAAGCCATTAATCTAAAGAAGCAGTCTAAGTGCACAGTCAAATGCAATTGTGGAAGAGTGACACTTCACTTGCACGGAAAATAGCACCAGACTTTGATTTAGCACATTTGCAGAACAGTACTAAATGTCACATGCTCTGTTCAAAAGGGCCTTCCAGTAGCTGAGAAAAACAGGTCTTGTACACCTTCCTCAGTAGTTTCTGAGAAAAGCCTACACATCCTGTTTCAGAAATACTATAGGAATCAAGAGATCACACTTAGAAACTTCTTAGGTCTCATAAATTACAAAGTTTAAGCCAGGATTTTTTGAGGGCATCATGCAATTTCATCTATCTAATACAGCTGAGGATCTCAGGCGGCATGTAAAAAAATACCTCAAAGGTCAGATGCTACAAAGAATGCAAATATCTAAATACATGAGTAGACCAATAGAGCGAATTTCAAAGATCTAAGTAATTATTTCCAAGTACAGGAAGTACAGTAGGCACCTTAATGCCTCTTAAAAACCCACTGAAACCTACCAGGCACTATTATGCATATGTAGATCTGGCCCCTGAAGAATAAAAGTGCTTAAGTTCCTTGAAAAATTGTGACCTTAGGATTTAGGGGGCACTGTCCCTTTGACCAGCAGGAGCTTCTGAAGTCACTTCATCATTTTTGAAAGTGCAGCTTTTGCATCTAGTCTTACAAGCTCTAAATATTCAGCTGAAGTTTTCAGCAAAAGAAGTAAAAAAAACCTCCACAATCCTGACTTCAGATCCAAAGAAGCTGTCAGGGTTCATCGAACTAAATCTCAATACCTCCAAAAATGCTGGAGAGAGTCCCATCACAGCACTTTGATTTTATCTGCATTCTGCTGGAGGAAATTCAGTTGCATTTAAAGTTTTATGTCCAGCAAACAAGCCTCAAATGCAGAGACAGCAGAATCAATATCCAGTTTAAGTGAAATATAAATCTGGGTTTCATCAGCATAATAGCAAAAGCCAAGCCCTATACTTATGAATAACTTGTCTCACAGGCAAGATATAAATTGTCAACAATGGAGGAGCTTAGAACAGATCCCAGAGGACTGCTGCAAGTGACATAAGAAGAAGACAAACATGTGCATGCAAAAACCTCTCACAGTGAAATAAATGGCCACCAGTGAAAAAAAAAAAAAAGAGAGATTTAGGGTCCCAGTCAACAGCTCAGCCTGGTTATGGAGTACAACCAAGATAAAAAGCAAAGTCTTGAATACAGCATGGTAAACCACAGGAATCCACTCAAGAGACTTTCTTTGCTACCTGTCATCAATAGATCATTAAAAACTTTGGCTCAAACAAATCTCTGTGCTATCAACTTCCCAAAGAAACAGCTTCTGACTGAGGCAATTGGAAGTTGGTGCAAGTGAGAATATACCACAGTCAACATCAGCTTCCAGCCTAGAAAACCATGTGAGATGTTTTTCTTTGGCTAAGATTCCTAACTAATAAGTAGGGTGTTGGGTCTCTGCTATAACTACTTGCTATTTACCAAGCCCCATCTGCACTTGCGTTCACTTTCTTCACAGATTCTGACCAAAATAGTAAAGAAGTCTGGTCTAGCAATAGTTCTGCTGTGAAGAAACCATAGCAAAAGGAGAACAGAATCCACAGTATTGTGGACCTACAGATCTGCCATACACAGGGAGGAAGAAATGAAAACCTTAGTATTTATACACAGTGGGACTTAAACACAGATAATTCACCCTAAACTGTGCTGTTTCCGGAAAAATTTTAACAGATTTGGTCACAAGAGAAGTGACAACTGGAGAATACACTCATAGATTTAAAGTGTAGTAAGTATTCAGGCTTGAAGTAATCATCCTTTTTGCTTTGGAAAGTATTGTTGTAGCATCTCTTGCAATGCTAAATTCACTGAAGTTCAGTTCTCCGAACTTCAGTTCAGAGTTGTCATTAAATGACTGAAGGCAATCTAGTAACATGGACCTGTAATCAGCAATAAGAAGTAGTCAGCTCACAGATACTCAGCATTTCCTTCGGCACAAAGCTAACAGACAGACTTTTCACACAGGCTGCTACCTTAAAGACATGCTGTCAATCCAGAAACATCAAAAGGAAAAAGAGGTTTGTGATTGTCAAACAGTGAAGACAGGCTTTGTGAATACTGCAGTAAGTACACTTTTCTAGTAGCATCCCAGGCTCTCCTTTCAATAGTTTAATAATTGTCCCTTCAGAGTCCTTTTCTTACCCGAATCAGAGATGCTAGAATTGATTTATGAAGAAACCTACTGCACTCCTCCCTCCAGGCCCTGGGACTCTGACAGTAACAGAGCAAGAGGCAATGGACACCAGCTGAAACAAGGGGATTGGGCACAAAGAAAAATAAGAGCTATGTAGGCAGTCATTGGAACAGCGTGCCCGGACAGGCTATACAATCTCCATCCTTGGAGATTCAGGGATGGAGAACTTGGGAGCTAGGGAGCTGTTCTGCTGGAAAGGACCTAGAGGGTCTTAGTAGACAGAAAGCTGAACTTGAGCCAGCAATGTACTCTGGCAGCAAAGACAGGCAACAGCATCTTGAGCTTCTTAACAGCAGCATAGCCAGACAATTAAAGGAAGTGATTACATGCCTTTACTTAGCGTTTGTTCTGTTTTGGCCCCCCCAAACAAGAAAGATTGATAAATCGGAGTGAGTTCAGCAGAGGGCCACAAAGGTAATCAGGGGGTTGGAGAACTTGGCCTGTGAGGATCAGCTATGGGACTGGAGCTTGTTCAGCCTGGAGGAGTGATGGGTTTGGGGGGACCTGACTGCAGTCTCGCAGCACCTAGCCACAAGCTAACAAGAAGATGGTGCCAGGCTCCTCACAGTG
The DNA here is from genome assembly GCA_013399475.1 of Chauna torquata. Taxonomy (NCBI): domain Eukaryota; kingdom Metazoa; phylum Chordata; class Aves; order Anseriformes; family Anhimidae; genus Chauna; species Chauna torquata. The sequence continues at coordinate 37,383 of VXAL01015108.1, forward strand.
GTATGTTGTGGGGGGACAAGAGGCAACAGGCATAAGTTCAAACAAGAGAGGTTCAGACTGGATGTAAGAAAAAAAGCCTTTTTGCCACCATGACCATGAGAACAGTCAAGCAGTGGAGCAGACTGTCCTGAGAAGTTATTCAGTCTTCCTCTCTGAGGGTTTCCAAGGTGCAACTGGATAAGGCTCTGAGTAACCTGATCTGACCTCTCAACTGACAAAGCTTTGAGCATGAAGTTGGACTGGATAACTTCCTGACAGCCATTTGAACCTCTATTATCTTGTGATCCTGTAAAGCAAATGAACTTGTAAAAGCAAGATTGCCACAACCTTGCCAGAGCTCAAGAGGTAGAATGCACTGTGTTTCATACTTATCAAAACAAATCCATACTTGAACAATTTCTATTTTATTTTATTTTATTTTATTTTAGGAAAAACATTGTAAAGACTTCTGAGCAATGCCAAACTCATCTTCAAGACATGCCATGTGTACAAATACTATGTATAGAATCAGTAGTGAGGCTTACTGGTATCCTGTTGGGGGAATAATAAGCATGTCTATTCATAGGCATCTTCATATGCAAAAATCAACCTCATCCTGCTGTGAAATTACAGCCACTTACCTTTAGGACCAAAAAATTCAATGCTGGTTTTTGGTGAGGTTCTAAACTCCACTAACTCACAGAAACACTTGGAAGGAATGTCAGATGGTTAGAAATAGCAAAGGTCTCAGTTCATGGTCTAAAATCAAACGAGGCCCTACATTATTACTTGTACTGTATGATAAAACCTGTAACTTTGACACAGAAAACAATTAAAGGCTAAAGAAGATAACTAACTGATTTATTGCTAAGGGCCAAGATATGCGTACAAAACTTGGGACCTGTTTCCATGGCACTTTTGATAGCCAATGATGACAATGCCTACTCCACAGTTTAATTCCAATAGTGCTGTTGATTTCTAGTAAGGAAAGGCAGTACTCAGTCTGAATTGCAGAACTGGTCTCCTTGCATTAGCCTTATAGGAAAAACAAAAGTAAAACACCCATGTACATGCGAAATAACAGCCATCACTGGCAAACAGGTGGTTCACTTTCAAACCATCCATGAAAATTGCTTGTGATCCTAACATTTAATTTAAAGAGAAAACAGCCCCAGTCCTTCTTGATGTAAGCTACCTTAAGATATTAAAGTAGAAACTAATTCAGAGTAGATGAGGGGAGGAGGGAAAAAGAAAGAAAAACTAATGAAATGAGGCTGCCTTCTCAGAACTAGAATTTCACACTACTTACTTAACATTAGAGCCTTACGAAAGCTCTGGAGGGTACTCAAATATTTACCACACAAGAAACACAGGCACTTATGATTGTAAAGAAAAATGATTGCTGAATGAATGTATTACTTGTGCAAAACTATTTTCAGCTTCCCAACTATTTAAAATACATTAACAACAATCATCCAAGTATTGCAATACTATTAACATTAGAAATGAGATGTGTATGTTCATTGTAAGTGTAAAGTAAGATTCCCAAAGTGTACTGAAATCATAATGGTTTCACTGCTAAGTGACATCAGTTCCCACCTGATATTCATATTCTGTGTAAGGCAGCAACTGGTCATCTTTGAAGAAAGTTGAAGAACCATTGTAAACAAGTACAAGCTCTAAATTTACATGAGCTTGAGCTGTCCGCCTTCTGTAAAGTTCATAATATAAAATCTTCCCGTTTGGCTGCTGTGGGCCAGTCCACAGGATGGAAGACGCTGGCTGGAAGCCCCCGTCTCTGGTCTGTATCTCTATGAGAGGGGCGGGCTGTGCTGCTGGCGGTGCCTCCAGCGTCTGTACCGATGCCCACTCACTGGAGGCACAACCCAGCTCTGTGCAAGCTTGGAGCTGTACTTCGTACCTTGGGGAACACAAATCAGGAACGAAGTGGTTAAAACACTGCAAATGCAAATACAGACCCTGCATGAGATCTGAATCAAATACGCATGGGGGTTCCTTAATTTTTCTTGGTCTTTGGCATTTTTGAAAAAAAAAAAAACCAACAGTTTGAATCAACATACAGATTATACACAGTGCATCATATAGCAAAAAGAAAGAACGCTGTCTTCTGGGTTTTGATATTTTTTCAAAGCAGAGTTAACATCTGCAGGAGTCAAGTGATCAAAATTATTTTGATTTTGATGATATGAATCAAAATGATGATTCATTGTAAGAGATGATTGGATATCATTTGAGAGCTTTATCATCACTAACTTCACTCTATTACTCTTCTCTCTTTGGATTTAGATTAGTTATATGTAAATAGTAGACAGACTTATCAACCATGTAACACACACACACACACACACACACACACACACAAATTATGCCTACACAAATATATACGGAAAGGTCAGGTAAATAATCAAGAATTAGTGGGGAAGACATCACTTCAGTATTAAGAGTGTTCTTTCTGTAGCTGAGTCCTGTATAAACACAAGTCACTCTTTTTCAGTTCAAAGGGGCAACATGCTCCTGGTGTGACTCTGCTGATGGTAGCTTCACTGCGGATGGGCTAGCTAACAAGTCTTTGGTCTTCCCACCCCTAACTTTGTCAGCTAAAGCCCTATTTATCCTTGAATATAGACATCTCGCAAAAGATATACAAGTACAAGATTATGGGTTTTGGAGTCTGTAGCAGAGTACTGAACCACTCCCTGTACCAAACCCTATGCACTTCATCAAGATGATATATAGCTGGTGTTACTATAAATTAAAAAATCCTCGCTTTATCCTGTGCCTTTTAGGAACTAAAACCCGTGGGTCTCACCAGCTGTTCAAAAGCTGGTTAAGTGATCTGCCAGCCCACTGAATCACCTTGCAGCATACATTAAACAAATGAAATCCTCCAGACTTACCTACTGTAGGGTTCTAGCCCTGCCACTATGTATGATCGTCTCACAAAGGAAATATGAGACGCATCAAAGTCAACAGTTTTCTTTCCTGTTTCAGCAGGCTTGTGGATGGAGACTGTGTAATTTCTAATGTCACCATTTACTTTGATAGGAGGATCCCAGGCCACCAAAATCTCCTTTGAAGACCATGCCTGCAACCTAGGAGGCAACATCCCAGATGGAGCAGAGGGGTTAGTTTTTATCTGAGCTGATGGGCTGGTCACACTCCCTTGACTGTTATTTGCAGTGACAGTGTAGCTGTACTCCATGCCTGGCATCAGGGTGAAATCCAGATACCGAGTTTCCAGACCTGAGTAAACAAGAACACCATCCCTCCTTAGCTCGTAGCTTGTGATTTTACCATTGGGGTTAGCTGGACTTTTCCATGTGATTTCAATTGACTCCGAGCCCATGACAAGCAGCCTGGGAGCTTCCATATTTAATGGTGGGGCCTCTGTGGTCATCACTGACTGGAATATGCTAGATGTGCAGCCCCCAGCAGTACAAGCAACCAACGCAAAATCATACTGTGTGTAAGGCTGCAGGTTAGAAATCAACATTTGTAAGCTTTTGCCAGGATAATATTCTTCATTGTTTAATTTCAATATGTACTTGGTGATATCTCCGTTTTGTATCCGGGGAGGTGCCCAGGATGCATTAACCTGAGTGGCACTGACAGCCTGCAGAGAGGGTGGATCCACTAATGCAGGAGCTGCTTCCAGCGTCCGTATTGCAGCTGGTTCACTGGTAGAGCAGCCTCCCATTGTACAGGCAACTATTGCATAACTGTACATCGAGTATGGTAGTAAGTCTTCATCCGTGTAGTTGAATGTAGCAGCATCAAAGCTGAAAGGATAGAGAGCATCATTTTTTAGCAGCCTGTATGACTGAAGAATACCATTGGGCTGTGCCGGGGCGGCCCATGAGATCAGTACCTTACGGGGGTTAACTGATACTAAGGATAACCTAGGGGCAGCGAGACCTTTTGGGGCGGTTTGACTGGTCTTTGCCACTGTCCAAGAGCTGTCAGTGTAGCCCGCTGCATTCCATGTGCGTATTTTATATTCATACCTTGTCCATGGCTGCAAACCTTTATCATTATATACAAATGTATTACTTGCAGTGTTATATTCTCTGAAAACAATTTTCTCATCTTCCATTGTTGCTCTGTACCCCGCAGCATTTTCTTTTGTGCATCTGTGAATAACTTCATAGCGAATTATTTTTCCATTCGGATTAATTGGCTCCAACCAGCTCAGCTCAATATTGGTAGCATTCACTGCCTGGATTACAGGTGCCATCTGAGATACTGGAGGTGCTTCATCTGTTCGGACCGGCTGGGGTGGAGAACGAGTGCAGCCTGCCTCATTGCAAGCTTCCAGCACTAGGGTATAGAGCGTGTATGGCTCAAGGCGCCTAAAGAGGAACTGGCGAGATAAACCACTGTATTCTAGGTTGTCGTCACTGAAAATATTGTAGGTCTGAAAAAAAAAAGAAAGAAAGAAGAACTGCTGGGAGGGAAGGAAGGACAGAAGCCAGTATAAAAGGACAAAAAAATACAAATCAACAATGGTCATAAACAATCCACAGATAAAACACCTTAAACTTTACAACAGGGTAAGGACTATTACCCAACCATCCAGGAGCTGACTTCCTTACTAGTAACAATCACCACACAAACAGATCATTGATACAAAAAGAATGTTTTGATCCAGTTTTCATGATTTTTTTTTTTCATTTTGGATGTAGTAATAAATCATCTAGTGACACTTCTCATCATGTTTGTTTGCTTGTTATCAAGTTTCATTGCCAGGCTCTCATGGGCTAGCACAAAGCTTCTTGCAGACTATCTAGAGAAAAACACTTAAAACTCTTTAAAAAAAAAAAAACCCAAACCTCTAGTTGCAAACCTTACAGGTAAAGATTTACAATCAGTTGAAACCATTGTGCTATAAGAAGCCCCAAATTGCAGAACAGCATTCTGTCAAACCCAGGGTTTCTAGAAATGCATTTCAGCAATGTCTAGATAGGGCTAAAGCTAGCTCAGACAATGAGCTTTCATGCATAGCTTTCTATCTACTAAAAGAACAGTTTGATTCACTATAAATGAACTTTTGCAGTCAGGGGTAGCACAGGCATGTTAATTCTCATTTGAATATAATCAAAAGTGGAGAGTGCTCAGAAAGTGCCTTGTGCTTACGTAGGATTTCTGTCTTATTTTAAAGTATAATGCATTTTACTGAGTCCTCTTCAGCAAAAAAAAAAAAAAAAAAAGTTTTAATTTGATATCCAGTGTTTCCCTTTTCTTTTTTCATCAAGCAAAGTGTCAAGATGGAGATTACCTTAATTATACCATTGGGTTTAGAAGGCTCTGACCATTTCAGCAACAGAGCCCTGCCGTTTTCTTTCTTTTCCACAGTGAAGTTGCTCAGGCCACTGGGTGAAGCTTCCAATGTGCGCACAGATGTCCAGGGGCTTGAAACCTGTCCGGCATGGTTTACAGCTACAACATGAACATGATATGTTGTGAAAGGTTTCAATCCAAATAAATGAGCCTGATGCTTTGTTCCCTGAAGCAAGAATACAGATGTTTGAGTTAGTTAAAAAAGTAATCAGCATCTGTGGTTTATGTCACTTGGAAAATGAGGTCTCAGCTCTGGGTCTCTTTTGATCGCTTTGCAGAATACCATATCTGGTTACCACGATTTTTTTTTTGTGGGTTTCCACAGATGAATCCCAAAAAGAAACTTAGGATTTTTCAGAATATCTATCATTATGGTGGAGTCTTTGGAGTTGACTTCTGGTGAGTCCTGCACAGTGCAAACCTCAGCTAGCAAACGACTCAGTGTTCATTCGGCATGCATTAAGCTTTGCCCAGTGAGTATCAGAGAGCCTGATACTCTGAAGGACTCAAGCACATGTAAAATGTGGCATACGAATGATGCTTGCCTCTACAGAACCCTTTCACGATGGGCTCTACACATCTCATGCTCAGAATGACATTCAGTAGGCACGCTACTGTGTTTCGGCTACTCAGAGCACTGCAATCTGGACAGACAACGGTGTTTCCAAGAGCACAATCTCATTTCCTTATTGAAAACAACCCCCTTAAAAGTGGGGTGAAAAAAAGAGAGGGGAGGGAGAAGGAGAGAGAATCAACTGTTTTTGATATTCCTGCTTTGTCAGGATGTCTCTTGAGACAGAGCAGCAGCAGAGGCCAGCCAGGAGGCGCGTGGCTGTCCGCAGGGCCCACCACGCTCTGCCGGGCGCAGGGCCAAGCCTTGCTGGCACGGCTGGGGCCGACTGCCGCCACGCGAAAGCCCTGCCGAGCAGAGGGGCCACGCAGGTGGATGCAGACGGATGGACAACAGCCACGGACAGAAGGGGCCACTGGCACTGCAGCTCGCCCCAAACAGCATCTGACGCAGACCTGAACCAGCCCGGGCATGAGGCAACCCCACCCTCAGCACAGCCTGAGATCTCAGCAGGAAGGCAGCGCCGCACGGCACTGCTTCCAGCAGCCACGGGAGGAAAGGCGGCTAACAAAGAAGGGGAGCAGCACGTTTCAGTACGAGACTCTTCAGATTTGCCTCATGGGAGGAAGAAAGGGGATCAGCTGATCGCTGATACATTTAATTCTGTTTTTAGCTGTGCTTTTGCATTAATTACACAGATAGGAAGAATGGGAGTGCAGGAATTCAGCTTTCTTCGTGTGGCAGAAAGCTGCAGTCAATTTCCCTCCTTCAGTAAGTTGTATTAAGTTGTTAAACGCTAACACTTAGAATTGTTTAATATTTAAACATTTGTTAGGTGATCAGACTCAGAAACAAATTTTAAAGAAATATTAATTTCTATTTTTAAATATTAAAAGTTAGATCATCAATATTTAAATAGTTATTTCCTCACAACAATGAGTTAGTCTTTTAGATAAATATAGCACAGCATTTGAATGACCATTATGAATATTAAATCTGAAGATGCCACAAGTACAGATTATAAACATACTTTTCTGATAAATGATTCCTTTTTCTGTTAAACAGGGCAAACACTAGCAAGATTAATAATGCAAAAAAGTATAATTCTTTGTTCGGAATTCCCAGTCATCACTGCCAAAAAAGCATAAGCTCAAATGCAAATAGCAATCACCTCAAACAGATTATATATAAAAAAGCTCTGGCTGCTGTGGGACATTTAGAGATATCTTTTGTCATAAGAAACATGGAAAGCATGTGGGCTATAAAACAAAAACATATGTATATTGTCAATAGCAGCACCTGTTCAATTACAGTTTATTTCAGTACGGAGAATTTTGTTCAGCCCCTAGATGGCAATACTATCAAACACTTTTTGTAACATGAGTGCTTAATGATTAACAACGTGCATTCAGTCATCCAACATACTCAAGGCAGCCATTAAAAAAATAACAAAACTGATTTCATTATAGATTCTTTTAATAAACATTTATGGCTTAGATCTTTGAAAGTGGAAGCGTTCAAACTGCCATAGCCAAAAACCTATACGGCCAAATGCAAAATTATGAACTGCAGGTTAAAGAACAGAGCTCAAATTGAAGTTCATGCTTAGCATAAAAATCTGGCATCAGAAATTATGTTGGCACAAAACATGATTAAAATTAGCTTTACAATTGGATGTGGTCTGTATTAATAGTTTTTATGAGGACAGTTATCTATTAGGTTTTCAAAACAGAACTTTTAAAAGCCTAAAATTTACATTCCATGGTTCGGGGGCGGAGGAGGGAGGAAGGGAGCACACCACATTAAATTACTGCCCCTGAACCGTTACACAGGGGCTCTCAGAAGGTACAAACACATCGTTACAAACATTGTACAGAAAATAATGGCTCTGCTTTCTTATCACCTGCATAATCAGGGTGGGCTTTTGTGACAACAGTGCTACAAAACACTTGATTTTTATTTTCTTTTTTAAACAGAAAAATGGCATATTTTTCATCACCCTCTACAGTCTTCCCGCTAAACCCCAAGATTTAATTATTTACAATCCTCACCACCCTTTGAAATGAAACAAGGATGGAGGGATTTCCTTGCCTGCAGTTCACCGCGTTCTCTGGAGACTGCTAAACCGTTCCTTCCAGGGATGACTTTTATCCCTGGCTCCTATAGATACTTCTTGAAGAGCAAATGGTTTACATGTATTTTTGTTTTGTTTGGTTTTGAAGTAAGCTCGGGGGATGTCCTCCCAGCAAACAAAGTCACGCTTTCTCCCCCTGTGCTGCTGCCATCACCATCCGTGAATTTACTCAGCTCAGAGGCTGATCCTGAAAAGAGGATGGAAGGCAGTCTCAATGATTAATTTTAAGAATTATGCAATATCCTAGCCTAGAAATACTGTCCTGCTGGAATGGTCAAATACAAATAGCAAAACACAGCTTGCAAAGGATAGCATGGTAACCTCTGGCTTCAATGGACAACCTCACAGACTTAAACAGGCGCAAGATCGCAATCCTTGCATGGAACATTCTCCCAGCCTTTGTTTGCAAAGCCATGAACTCATATATCCCATGTTTACACACTGCTAACAGGCCAGATTTCATTTACCATTAAAAGCAAGCCAACAAAATAAAATTTTAATGCAAATATTAAGATGTTTGTAGCCCAAGATCGACTGACCATGAAAGCCGATGGACTGCAATCCCGTGCCCTCCTTTCTCTGTCTCCGATTGCGAAGCAGTCTCACTCATTCAGTCATTAAATTAAGAATAACCCAGCAAACATTTAAGTGTGTGCACTCTCGCACTCCTCCTGTAAGGCCCATCCTTTTAATGTACACACTACGGACGTGGACTCCTGAGGCAGCCGTGATGGTGTCCGCGTACTGCAGCCCAGAGCCTAGCTGTGAACCACCCCTCGGTTTTGGCAGCCCTGTCCCGTTCCCTTTGGTGGCACTGACAGCACCACCACTGTTCCACGCAGGACAGCGCCTTTGCTTTTGTTGTAAAATGCTTTACCTGCTGCCAGTGGCAGCAGAAGCTGTCAGCAGCAACAAAGGCGCTCCTTGGCTAATTCCACGGCTCTAACTGTAAATTAGGATAAAAGTTATTTAAAACAAAACCTTGTTTTAACACATTTTCAAAGCGTAAAACGAGAGAACATGAATCATGAATAATGTATCCGTTGAGATTTGCTTCAGATTGCCTTTTTTGTTTGTTTATTTTTTAATTCATGAGCACAGAAGCCACTTGAAGTCTGGAAACAAACCAGCATACTCTTTCATGCTGCTCAAAGGCGGCGGCACCTGGGATGCAAGGTGCCTGCCTTCCCCGCCACCCCTTGGTGTCCCCCTGGGCACGGGCACGGCTGCACAGCCTCTGGGAGTCTGACAGTTTTACACCACCTACCATGCCTGCTGCCGACTACTTGAAGTGCCCCTAAGGTGGCAACAGGGTCAAGAGGTCTTTGTAGGTTGAAAATGATCAAAAATTAGCATTGATCTGTAGCTGTCAATAATACTCTGTGCAGGTGGACTCCCTGCACAAATGTTTAAACTGCATAAAACTACACAACCTAGTCATCTTTGAATCTATCGATCTGACGAAGAAGCACTTTCCAGTGTTGTCACTCAGGGCTTTTCCTCTGTTTTCAAGGCAGGCTAGTTGCTCAGGTCCCAGGACATGAGTTCAAAACGTGATGGACACGTCAGAAGAACCCTCAACTTCTCAAGAACTGCCCAACAGGCAGCTTCAGTATCTACCTCTTCTTCAGGGTTCATCATCAACACTCAGCAAGTCATCACCCAGCTGGGTCAAGGTGAGGCTCTGTTTTTTTCTTTCTCTCTATTGTCCCTTCATACAGTAGCCCCTATTCAGCAGGTATCTTCAGTATCTGATGAAAAAGTTAGTTCATTTTTTCTGTGAGTCTCTAACTAAACTTAGTGGCATCAGAGATGACCACATTGCTATGGTACTGATGGTACAGGGATCCAAACCTGTTATTTCATAACTCCCAGCCATCAATTATGAGAAGGTAATTCACTATGACATTCCCTTTTCTACACAAGCAGAGACACTGAACTCTCCCTGGGCAAGGGAGGAGGAAGCTGTGGTCTTCCAGCACCCAGAATATCAATCCAACCATCCTCCAATGCCAGTTTTCAATTTCTCCATCAAGCAAAGCAAACAGATTCCTCCACAAATGGCTGAGAATACTTAGGTTTTACAAAGGTCCTCAATTTGTCCTCACCTTTGACATTATCCACGTTGCCAATTCCCAGCTAATCCAGATCCTTTCCATTTTCTGCAAAGCACTGGGAGTACTTCCACCTTGACAAACCTCTGATGTTCACACTTATTTCCCAGCCTACTTCTTAGCCCCTGCCTTCACTCTCAAAACTGCACTGAGTTCATATTCTTATGCACCCCTAACTTATCCTTTGGCTTGCCTTCCTTCTCAAGTTTGTATCATGTACACGGTTTCTTTTCCATTTTTAAAATCTACTCTAGTCCTAAAGTCTTATGCTCAAATTCACAAGGATATAACTTACAGAAACACAGGTAATCTATGACTCCACTCCTTCGTCTAGCAGTGTGGACTGGAATATAAATTATTCCCAAGATAGTATTGAAAAATCTCAAAGGTAAAGCAAGCAGAAACCAAAATGTTACTCATTTTGCCAGAAATTATCTTGCCTAAAGGTGACCGGAATTTCCATTTTTATCAGAAATTGATGTTGCACTATTTTCCTCCCCATTTGTGTAAAAATTAATTTTAGATTTTCCATTAAAATGTTTGGTAAATTTCACTTTAAAAAATTTACATTTTAAGAACTTCTTTGCATTTCATTTTAGAATTTTAAAATTGTCTTCCAACACATATTGTTCGTTTTAAATCATTATTACAACAATTGATATCACCCAACAAGCCTTCAACAGCAGTAACGTGTACTACGTGTCACTGGTGGTGATTTTTATGTGTTAATTTTTATGGCACATAAAAAACAAATATTACAAAAGAAAACTAAACAAGCATTTAAATACTTTTGTTTTTTTTGTTTGTTTTAAGTTTGCAAGACCAGAAGTTTCCTTAGCAAACCTAAAATCATTTTTAAACATTTTTGCCAAGGGCATATTTTTCCAAATTGTCTTTGGCTGAGATGAAAAGGGACTCTCCCAGGCTGAGAGTCAATGCAGTCTTTTCTTTCTACAGTGGCTAGCAAATGGTATTAAGGAATTCATTATATATGAGCTTGCTTTTTTATTTATCCTAGGAAAAATTATTTAAGAAAAATATAGTAGAGAGGATTCAAGTTACAAAGTAAAGCACAAAAAATTTAGGAAATAGCTTCCTCGTTGAAACATCAGCTTTGATTACATGCTTATAAAATATTCTTTCCTTGAGACTCCTGACAAACTTAATGCTCTTCTTGCAACTTTAAGAATGTTCTTGTTATTTGTTTTTAAAAGAAATGGTAGCTTTGTCATCTACATCAGAGAACACTAGATGGCTATCCTCTGTGACTCTGTGTTCCTGTCCTTTCTTAGGAAGTACCATACTAACAGCTTTTTATTTAATAAAAAACTCATTTGCACACCCTGTTCCACTCAGCACATAACTGAGTCATTTTGTATATCAATACTCCTGCAGGAGTTTGTGGACAATGCCAGTGAGAAACCTTTACAAAAAGCAGTAATCTAAGAAGTTTAAAATGTTCTGCTAACCACAGCAATTAATACCTGATGTACAAGTATTACATTGCAATTCATTTTTCTCCTTCCCGGCAGAGCATGTGAGGAACTGTGAATTGCACGCAGCTGAATCTGTTGACTGGTGCTGGTGCTCATTTTCACAGCAGACAGCTTTCTTTCCTGGCGCACCTGGACATCTGGGGATGTGCTGCAGCCTCAGCAGGAGCCTCTGTCCCCAGCTTTGACTCGAAGACAAAGCACCAAAAAGAAAACGAGGAGGCATTGCGCAGCAGAATGACACCAAGCACATTTAGCCAGCTGCATTCAGTCACTGTGCTGGCTTCTGGGGAGCAGTACACTTTTAAGCCACCAGCAATGTCACGCTTTGGCTGATAAAACTTAAAAAAAACCTCTTTGGGCAAAGCCAACACTTTAGTAGCCTGTTCCATGTCACTTTTGTAAGGTTTTCTTTTCATTTTTAACATAAGGGCAAACATCTTATTTAAAATTCATCTAACATCACTGAGTGCCACCATCTCAAAAATGTATTTGCAGCTGTATTATTTGTCTAATTTGTACTAAGAACCATTGAAATCCAAAAAGAGATTTTTCTGCATGACTAAATAAATCAGATAAACCAAAACATCAATGACATGACATTCTACTGTAGACACCGTCTAGAGGATGATGTCAGCATTTTTTCCTAACATTAAGATTTTATCTCTTACAACACTCATAAGACCTACTATATAATAAACCATAGTTTTGCACCTTCTTTGATTTTGTATTCCACATTTTCTTCACTTTTAACCATGTTTATTATTCCTTATAATGAGAAAGTGATGGAAACAGAAAGATATAAACTAGATACCAGACAGGTCTGCTTTCCCCAAACTTTGTTTTGGTCAGTTCAAATCTGCCATCCTTACTTAACCTGAATGAGACTTCTTGCTTTAAGTAGTCATTTTGGACATGAAGAACAAGATTAAGTTTCTCTCCAAAATAAGAGAGGTGGAATATGGTGCAAAAAATGTAATAGTATTTCTCTGAGATTCAAAAAAGTGTGAGATAAAATACTCAAAGCCCACTGAAAAACAATTGCATGTCACCCTTGGTAAGATATACATCGTATGTTCTGGGGTTTAGCTGAGTGGGGCATGCATTGTAGAGAGCTGATGGGAGAGAAGGCAGGGCCCATACATCAGCAAAGACTGCGTGGTGTATGAAACACGGCCCCATACCAAGGCAGCACTGTACCCTCCAGCAGTGAGCTGGGATGTTTTTGTGATGTTCCCAACTCACACACTGCCTAATCTGGAATATGCACGTTATCATTGAGGCACTGCAGAACAGGCGATCTGGCGAGTCTGCCTTGGTCACAAGGGGAAGGGGAATGACCCTTTGGGTGTAACTGTGTAACCTGGGGGAGAAATGTCTCCTCAGGGAAGCTGAAGGGCTGGCAAAGGCAAGCACAAACTCTGCCTGGGGTTTGTACCTCTGCAGTTACAACCGACATACTCACACAGCTGAACTCCAGCAATATGTTTAAACGAAGCACCACAGGTCGTGCTCCTGCAGAGCAGGAGCTTTCCACCCACTGCTGGTGAACATGGAGGAGCAATGTTCTTCTCCAGCGTTTGTCCTACGCTGTCTGTGGCCATGGCACAAGAAAGAAAAACCATGGCTGCTCTAACAAAGAGGCTAGAGCCTAAGGGCTCAAACCTGCAAGTGGTAGGGGGTACATCCTTTAATATGGAGCATTAGGGGGTTGATGTTATAGTTTTCCTAATGCCATAAACCTTATTTTCCATTTGATATATTGGCTGATGGCCAGAATGATGCTTTTGTCAGAACAAACACAATCAGGACTGCCACGTCAGTGCCGATGGCATCTTCCCAGCCTCATACTTTTTTTTCTAACAATGTCCAGAATGGCAGGTTTTGTGCAGAAGGGCAATGAATGAAATCATAAGTGTTTTTGTTGTTATCTATAAAAAAGGATACTTTATACACTTGAACTTTTCATCTCAAGGTATCTTGTGGCAATCAGTTTTGCTTTGCTGTAGAAAGAACATGCCCTTGTCATTATCAAATGTTTTGCCTTTTGGTTTTATTAGAAGTTTTTGCTATTCAAGCATGCACATTGCCTCTCCAGGACCCTTGTAATTACATATATCTGTGCCATAAGCCTTCTTCCTCAGTTCCTTTCAAACTACATCATATATGGTTTTGTAAAGAAAATTCACTCTGGATTCTTTAAAACTTCTCTCATCTGATCTTAAAATGACCTGGGCATGGTACCACAAGATTTTTATTTTCTGTAAAATTTGAAAAAGGTAGTTTTGCTATGGTTTTACTGTATAGGTGCATAGGCTATGTACGATGTATAGGATTTTCCCCTATAAAAACAGCTATTTACAATTTTTGTCTTTGCAGAGCTCAACAGCTATAATAGGGAAAAAGAAATGAAAAGAGAAAAAAAAAAACAGTTTGAAGAAAATCTTTAAGGGGATTTGTACAAGGACAATCTGAATCCTAATGTAGATTGCAGGTGAACTCCCACATCAGTTTCCTTGAAAATGCCACTGAATGTCAGTTGTGCTCCATAAAATTAAGACTTTGCAGTTATATATGACTTTTCATCCTAGTATCTCACATCATGTTACAAGCATTAATTAATTAAGTCTCAGAATATCCCCTTGTGTTACTGCGTGCAGATTCAGGAAACTATCGTGATTGTTTTAGATCCTGTTTTACACAGGTACAGCAGACGTGTCATATTATTGTTAAGTGCAGGCTTATTTTATTCCCTTTTCTCAATCATTCTGAGTCCTTGTCTTGTTCACCCAACACTTGCAAAAAGAGCAGTTCTAACTGCTGCTAAGTAGAGGAAGATAACACAGCCTCAAGGCAATTCACAGCTTTAAATCCCTGCTTTCTGCCAACACAATGGAAAATAAAGGCAACATTTTAAAGGAGACTAAAAGGTTTTTACTTCCCACTGTTTTATTCTCTTTTTTTTTTTCTGCCCTGTACTGAACAGTCCTTGCTTTTCATTCAAACTTTGCCTGCTACGTGTGTAATCACTTCTGAGAAATATTAAAAGGTAAGCGTAAACAATTTACTTAGATCTACATTATAAAGGCCAACGTTTAGTCTGAATGTGTGGCTAAACCTAAAATTTTACCCTTAAATTTGATGGGGTATTTTAAAAAGTGATGTGCATAAAAGTACTCAAGGCCCTACCGTTTGAACGGCTTTCCTTCAAGTCCACACATGGGTATTTCATTCCTTCCCTTGATGCTTTACACTTCCGACGTGAAAATACCTGCTCTCCAAACAGAGACAGGCTGAAAGCAAATGAAAGGGTGCAGGTAGCAGTTTGGGAAAGGGGAAGCCCAGCTGTGCCAATCCATACCAGAAAAAAGAGAATCAATCTGCACCTCTTTGTGCATGGCAGTCACACCTAGCAGAAGGCCAGCAGCACCCGGCTTATGCAGGTAGGGATGCCCGCTCACTCTTCTGTAGCTGGGGGGAAGCTCAGCCTATCTTTGGAGTATTAGCAGAGGATATTGACTGGACATATATTTAGGTGTACACTTTGAGGACATATTCCTCAGAAAAGCACAGCTTTCCATGTAAGTACTGACAGATTCAGCTGCGGCCTGACACCTTCCTTCCAGCACCTGCAGGAAGTTTGGAGGAGGGGATTGCTATAGGGGACCCCTGCCCCTACTGCTCATAAGAGCTAGTGAAAAGCCTCAACAAGGAGCTTGAAAAGCCCCTGAGAACAACGGTAAGAGAAGCAAAAATCTTATTTTGCTGTTGCAACTACCATGGACCGTGCTGCTGATAACAATAACGAGGTTCAATGCAGTTTCATTATATATTGTTATGTCCCTTAGCAGCTATGTAATTTGAAGACTCAGAATTAACTCTACACCAAGAGAAGAGCTGAAATGGCAACAAAAAGAAAGAGTGGCTGTAGAGTTTTGTGGAGTAACAGAAAAGGAGGCTGCTTGCAGGTTTAATGTCTTGAAACCGAGTGAACCCAGTGGATACATGAACTTCCAGACTGCTCCTTCTAGCATCATACAGTTACAGTCCTATCTTAAGCCTCCTAAGGCACACAGACTGACACTAAATTCATATGCATACACACAAAAACATACAGATAAAACCGCTACAGGGTGAACAGGAAAAGCAGGTATTTGCCATCACTTTTAAATGTTAATGCATAAATAAAACAGAATCTTTAATCACATCTTTACATGTGTTCATACATCCGTTAGTCTCTTCCAGAGTGGCCTGGGCATCTCAATGCAAGACTTTTGCCAAAAGAGAAGAAACTCTGAGCTGCTTGCAACTTGCACTAGAGAGACGCACTAGTCAGGAAAGAGACGAAAGATATAACAACTGAAAGATTACTTGAAAACTACTGAAATAGAACAAGTTTTGCTCAGATTCTTTATTTTCCTTGGATGTTTAAGTTACTTGGGGAATTTAAATAAATCACTAAGTCAACAGGTATATAGTAAAGCTTAGTACAAAATAAATCGTACTGGTTTCAGAATTGAGAATGTCTTTACAGCACATTATTGACTCCTGCATATCAACTTGTAAATCCAATAGTTTCACCTTATCATCTATTGATCAGATGCACGCACATGTGTTATAAATGAGCAATCCAAAAAGAAATTACTGCAATTTAATCATTTTGGGCCAGACATGTCACAGTTCCTACATTTAGACACAAAACCTACATAGCTAGTGTCCCCAGTATCTCTCTGTAGTCTGTGCAGAGAAAGGGAGGTTCCTCCAAAGCGAAATCGGATGCTTATGTTCAGGTTCTGTTCTGAATAGCCCTTCAGAGAGCCTCACTCTCAAAACAGACTAGACAGACTAGACTACTTTAGCCATCTAAAATAGGTTTTTAGAGTTCAGAACTGTGACTTCTGCTTCAGTTCACATAAGACTCAACATTTTCCATTTTCTTAAGGGGAAAAAAAAAATCCCAAACTATAGCTTCAGAAGGTAAACTGCAGCTGTTTCAAAGCACTTCAAAAATCAACAGAAGTTTCCTTTTGCCTTCTCAAGGCTCCTGGATCAGAGTTTTCATGCCTAGAAGACCAAAACTGAATGGTTTATGTAGATGGCATTCAGCAAGAACAGGGACTGGGTTTAGTTAACCCATAATATTGGAGCAATCATCCCTGACCTCCTGATTTCCATGCATAAATGTATTGGGTTTACATGGCAAGGATTTGGTAGTGGGAGGGCTGAAGGGGTAGCTTCTGTGAGCAGAGATCTGGAGCTGCCTCCATGTCAGACAACATCAGTTCCAGATGGCTCCAAAAGGGACCTGCTGCTGGCCAAAACTGAGCCAGCCAGCAACACTGGTGGTACCTCTGTGATAATGTATTTAAAGAAGGGTAAAAAAAAAACAAAACCCACACTACACAGCAGCAGTGAGAGACAGGAGAGGAAAAATGTGAGAGAAGTAGCTCTGCAGACAACAAAGTGAGTGAAGAAAGATGGAGAAAGAGGAGGTGCTCCAAACCAGCAAGAAGAGCAGAGAAGACCATGGTGAAGCAGGTTGTCCCCCTGCAGCCTGTGATGTACCATGGCAGAGCAGATCTCCATGCTGCAGCCCATGGAGGAGACCACAGTGGAGCAAGTGGATCTGACCCAACCCATGGATAGCCCCCGCAAGAGCAGGCTCTGGGCCAGAGCTGCAGCCCGTGGAGAAGAGCCCACGCTGGAGCAGGTGATCTGGTGGGAGCTGCCGCCGGTGGGGGACCCATGCTGGAGCAGTTCGTTCCTGAAGGACTGCAACCCATGGGAGGGAGCCAGGCTGGAGCAGTCCTTGAAGAGCTCCAACCTATGGGAAGGAGTCACACTGGTGCAGTTCCCGAAGGACTGTATCCCATGGGAGGGACCCCACGCTGGAGCAGGGGAAGAATATGAGGAGGAAGGCACAGCAGAGATGAAGATGATAAAACTGACCGCAATCTCCATCCCCCATACACCACCCATAGGGGAAGCAGGTAGAAGAATTGGCAGTGAAGTTGAGCCTATGAAGAAGGGGCAGGGGTGTGGGGATAGTGTTTTTAGTTTTGTTTTTATTTCTCGGTATCCTACTCTGTTAGTAATGCACAATAAATTAAATTAATCTTCCCCAAGTTGAGTTTGTTTTGCCCATGATGGTAGTTGCTGAGCGACCTCCCTGTCCTTATCTCGACCCGTGAGCTTTTTCAGTCTATGTCTTTCTCCCTCTGTCTTGCTGAGGCAGGAGGGGCAAGAGAGCGGCTGGGTGGGCACCTGACAGCCATCCAATAGGTCAACATTTTGTCAACGATCTATGGTCTGAGATGTTGTTACCCAAGTCAGTGTGGTTTAAAATTTCCATTAACACCCTCAAACCAAATTTCATTATAGAAGTTTGTTAACAAAGTGATTGAAAGTGTTTGATGCTTCTATGCAGGGCCAGAAAGTCAGAAAAATGCAGTATGTGGGAGCTGTTACAAATTTTTGTCTCAGAGATGTTTTACTTTAAAGCCACATGTTCTCAGCTCTGTTTGTCCTCAAAGGGGGCACTGTATTGGACATCAGACTAACTAGAACTAAAAGCACCGTAATACCTGGTGGAAAAGAGGATGTTTTTCTTTTTCTCATTTGCTTTCACTGTCTCTATTCAGTCTTTTTAGGCCAGGACTTTCAAGTAACATTAAGCACAGCACTTAAATATGTCACTGTCTTAAGCTACAACTATAGCATAAATCTCATGATCTATTGGTACATCCTGGGTCTAGCATTTCTAGCATAGACTAGCATTAGAGAAAATCTAAATTATCATCTGACTTGAACCCCTGAAGAGAAAACAATAAAAAATAATTTTATGATGC
>VXAL01015108.1:63546-75733 GCA_013399475.1 Chauna torquata
TTTTTTTTTTTTTTAAGCAGCCTTCAACGTGAAGGAGCACTTGTCCTGTATTCATCCTGTGTAAGCTTAACAGACTTTAGTCTAGAGACTAAAGCACAGGAAGCATTTTATATTATTGGGCTTTCCTGGGAAATAGAACAATTACAGCAATTCTAGTATGAGCCCTTCCTGAAATTGTGCTAACGAGGCTTTGAGTCTTAAAAACTGCATTTAAATCAAATGATTCATTTGCAAACCCATCACATACAGCACACACACGTGGTAGGTGTGGGTCATTTCATTGGAATTAGAAAGCAAATGTCTCTATACATGAGAGGTCACCAGTTGTTGTAAGTTAAAATCTTTTCATTGTTAGGCATAATTAAAATACTCTAACAGTGGTTTCAGTAATTTAAACATTGCAGTATTGTTGTAATATTTTTCTAGGCTTCAAGAGTTCACAATTGTTTGGTCCAATCAAATCTGGGAACACTGGAGAAGTTATCACCCATCAAGGTAATTACTTTCAAGTTGAAATAATTACTCCATCAATGTTAATGGTCTTTCAACTTCAATAAAGCACTCACCTGCCGATAATCACAGCTAACCTCTTGCTCTCATGCAATTCCCTCTCTATTTAGCGGGTTATATTACAGCCGTTAGAGTGGTCACTTGTCCTGAACAGCTGCTGAATTTCACTTTGATCGGCTGTGAACCATAAAAAAATTAGTCATCTGTGTATGATTTCCCCCTAACCCAGAAGCCCTTGCAGAGCTAAGGATCTGATCTTTTGGCTGTACTAGGGCACTGCTGGAGCAGCCATCTTGTTTCTGGCTGGGGCTACTTTCCACCTGCTAACAGCAGCACAGGAGCCTAATTAACTTTTGCCCTCCACTGCCGTTTACAGCTTTCATTCTTTGCTAAGTAGCACATATTCTGAATTTATGGCTTGTGCAGGGATTCCTCCATTTACTCTCCTCTTATTTTCTTACAATGCAGTCCATTTCCCAGGCATCTGAAATGAGCATGTATAAAGAAGTTTTGCTGATCCCTTTCTTCAGCATATTTTTCTTATTCTTGTGGCTATGGTCTACATTCCCTCTTCTATAAGAAAATTGTCAGTCCTGCATGTTGCACTACTGAATAATGCTATGTACAAGGAAGTTAATAACCATGTGGTATATCATATCCAATGTTGCCAAATGGACAGTGGTCCATAAGAGGAAACAGAAATGAAAGATCACACACAGATATATTAAGTATTTCTGAATGTGATGAATAGAAAGGAACTAACTCTGCATGCAAGATTCCAGAGATCTGTAAAATCCTGCTTAGGAGGCTTGTATATATGGCAGTACTGGACAGTTAAGATTATTTCCAGTATAATATATTTTATATGGAGCTTTACAGTAAACAGTCATTATTTATTATTTTTATTCTGGTTATATATTCACAATACAAATTACTGTCTGGTTATAAAAGCACAATCATGCAAGCCAAAGCCTTATTCTCCTACCAAGGCCTCTATTATTATTGCTATTCTGCAGTATGTCTACAGATTTCCCTACCAGAGATGAAGCATCTGCCAAGAGGAGCTTGGCCAGTGTAGTTGTATACCATCTCCCCAAATAATGTAAGGTAAGCCAACATATGTTCTCAACTATTAGCATAGCTGCATCCAAACCAAGGGCTTTGCTGGTGCAGTGACACCAGCTAAGAGATGTGTTAATTTTTTACACCCCAAGCTGACATAGCTATGCCAAAAAAAAAAAAGCCTAGTAGGATAAATTTGGCCTGAGGGCCAAATATCGCAAAACACAATGCGAGTAGACCTGTGCTTCTAGGTAGGCACAGATGTAAGATTCCCAAGAAATAAGGCCTGTAATGCTCACACCGCTCTCTTGCATCCTGCAACAAGCACTTTGTACTTATCATCACACTGCCGAGGCAGGCTTGACATGCAAAAGCCTTAATTCTACACAGCAACAACAGGGGTCACTGCTGAACGCAGGCAGGGTTTTTCTCTACAACCCTCATCGCTAGAAGCTTTTTGCTTCCTCTTGTCCTTCTCCAAGCATTCTAACAGCTACATATTCTTACATTTTTTACTCATCTTCTTGGCTTGTTTGAATTCTCCTGCTCATGACAAGCAACCAAATACTCGATACAATTGTCATGGGAGAGACAGCATTACATATCCGCTATACATCTACCAAGGAAAACTTCAAACTTACCCACATTTTTACCTCACAGCAACATTTGACATACAACAGTTAAACAGCCCTGAGGCTTTGCTGCCGTTTGCTGGTATTTGCTTTACAATGAAATCAGTTGTGGGTCCTGCATTCACAAGCTTAAGCCCTATGCTCACAAGAGTGAGAAGTCCGGTTTGACAATCTAGTCATTTTATGTAGGGTTCTGTGAGAACTTACTGTCAGTCCATTCTCCTATAAGCACATCTGTCTTACATTAGTGTTGTCAACAAGACACTGAATATCATTCTCCCTTTAGAGGGTTAAAACGAACCAGGAAGGTATTGTTGAAGCAGATTGTACTACTGTAACCAGTCTTGACTTGACTTTGTTATGCAAATAAACCAGAATGTCAGTTTAACTTGCTGTCACATACCATCCGTCACTACACTCCTGGCCAAGCAAGCTAGGGAAATGGGTGACACTATTCTTTAACTGCAGACCATAGGAATGGCTTATGTGTACATCATCTGATGCTGATGCTGCAAGGAGATCCTCCTCCATATGAGTGGCAGCAGCTTTTACTCTCAGAACGGAGTTCTCATTTTTATCTCCATAGGCAGTGCAAAATTTCAAGGGGTCAGCGATAATCTTATGCTACTGGACAGCCATAACTTTGACACATTAATTCAAACACAGATTAATGCACCTTCATTGGAGAACAAATAGCTAAATTTCAGGAAGGTAGACCAGATAAGTCTGTCAAATGGTTTGAAATCCCAGAAGATGCTTCTTATTTGGCTTTGGAAATGGATGGAAAGGAAGCTGCCACATTAGAACAGTCTGCAGTGACATTAGCAAGACTTTAATTTGTATCCTGCAGTGCCACGAGGACTGTATTTATACTTTGGATTTTGGTCAAACTTTATGTCCTGTGGCAGGCAACCGGGGTGCAACCGACAAGAGCAACAGTGGGATTGGCTACTGTGATTCTAGCATTGCTTTTTTTTCTGGAATAATCTAATGGGATAAGAATGGAGTCTAACAGATTAAATAAAGGACCGAACTCATTGCTCACTTAATACTTTAAGTCTTGCTTGTAACATGCAAGCTTGTGTGAGAGAATGACTAATGGCATATCCCATGAGGGAGGTCCAATAGAGATGCTTTAGGAGATTAAATGATTTAGCTTAGTACCCCTGAAAGCTATATTTTAAAGGGGCAGAAGTTTAATCACTGGAATGCTAGTTCCTTCAATAAAATTACATTTTAATTAAAGTGTCTTGTTCACAAAGCTACAGTTACGGGTATATCAGCAATTTCATGATAAAATTCTATTTTAAAGGGGCTATAACTTTGAAAGTTGCTGTCCAGGTTTTTGCCTGTTAGGATAATTGACCTGACCTCCAAAAGATATCTTTGATAACAGGACTCCCTGCACTCTATGTCAATAACTTTGATTCAAAGCTTTAGCTGTTCCGCGATATTCGGAACAGAAGAGGGAAGATTCAGATTTCAGCTCCTTGGTATAAATCAGCAACAACGCTATTGAGTTAATGTAGTTGGAATAGCTTAAAGTGAGTGCAACTGATGGAAGGGCTGTGCAGAAACATTTTTCCCCAAATAGTGATATAATATTTAAAAATAAGAAATGGTAGCAAAAACTAATAATTGATACACATTCACAACAAAGGACAGTACAAAAAACATGCAAGTCGGCTTCACTGCAGCACTAGTAGAACAGCTATACATATGCTGCCAGAATGTCATTTTGATTCAGGATAGTGTTTGGGGAAAATATAGGATTTTGGAGTCAGGAAAATACTAATTCAGTAAATAACAGCTTGTTAATTTAAAAGGCTTTTAACTGATGGTGTTAAAGAAACACACTGTGGCAACATTATTTAAAAGGCCATTTTGGTAGGTTTTATTACCCACAACACAACCATCTTGGACATTTTCTGTTGTTGTTGGCATGCTTAGAAGACATTGCAATGCATGACTGGCCAGGTCAATTCTGATGCTCAGCAACACACTGCATGCTGCCGAAGCCGAGTATTAGGAGAAGCCCTGCCATTTCACTGGTTTTAAAATTTTAGGTGTTCCATCACAGTTATGTTTGTGCTTTTTTTTTTTTTTAAACAAGTTAAGGGAGCAAAATACAACAATCCTACTGAAATTCAATGACTTTAGAATTCCAATCTACTTTTTAAAAGCTAGCATACTGCATAATGGAAACGCCAGTTCAGGCTTTCAGAAGCCAAAAGTACATATTCCTATAATTCGCTTCAGGACCTGTTTTCTTTTTCAGAAGAACATATTACAAACTTAATCCATTTAGGGTTCCAGGAAGCTAAACACTAAACTGCTTTGGAACTATATGACCACAAGAGTACATAAGATTCCTGAGATGGAAACTTCTCCCCATTCTCATTGCAAGATTTGTCTAAGGAAGTTACTTCAAGGTTACTACTGGGTATTCCAGAGAATGTTCTTTAGGATCCTACATGAATGTCAAACAGAATACTAAATAATTGGCTAATTAAGAACTTAGGGTGTTTCCAGCATTATCCAACAAGAACATGGTCTATGAATTTCATTTAGACAAAATTCCAGGTTTATGGAATTGAGGTGGCACTGCTGGGGGAACCCAACGTTATTACAACCACCTTAAACATTTTCTAAAAACTTGTTTTCAGGAGACTGCCAAATACAGCAGCTATCCTAATATACAGCAGTTTGGTTCTATCCTCTGTCTATATGCTGCTTTTCTGTAAAAAGGCTGGGATGTCATATATGGATGGGAGGAGCAGTGGTAACTGCACTAACTACAACCACTTCCGTCACTCATTTATATAATGTTGTTAGTCAGTTTACAAAACAACCTGCCCTTTCCTGAGTCTGTCCCTCCACATACTGAATAGAAGAGTAATATTTACAGGCGGTCATGTTTGGAAAGTCCCTTGAAGGTAAAGATAGCAGTGCAAATTAACATTTTATTGTAAGTAAGTGTAAAGAAAGTAAAAGTAGATCTCCTGTTATTACTGATGAATTATGAGAAGAATCTTTACAAAAGTGTATACATGCAAATGCTTTGCATATATGAACTATTTAATTACTAATGAATTCACTCACTTTGTGATTCCAACTGAATTACAAAACTAACATTACATACAAGGAAAACTGACTTTGTTCCTCTTTGTGCAGACCCTGTGACACTATTCTGACAGATAGAAAGCTCAGGACAGTATTTTCAGAGTAAAGCAGACAAAGTTTGATGCATGTGCTTAATTCCTCCAGACTTGACCTATTTATGTTTTTGAGCAATTGACTTGCATTTATCAAGGATTAGATATTAATGTAAAATGTTTCAGTCTTCAATGGGCTTTAAATTTAAACCAAAAAACTACTGGCAATTGGGAAACCCCACTTTCCAAATCCATGTTAAATGAGATTTTAAAAATACCACAGAGATCAAAGCAGTGTAAAAACAACCAAAACCTGGTCTTGTTGTATAGTTCTTACCATCACAGTTAGTGCAGTAACAGCTGGGATGCTAAATGTTGGATCACTGCGCTTTTCTTGATAGACTACTCGATACAGAGATATAACACCATTGGGAGACATAGGCTGGGTCCAGTTCAACTGCACCGAGTAGGCACTTGTTGCTTGTGCCCAAGGGGCTCCCATGCCCCATGGGGAAGCCTCCAGAGTTTGGGTTGAAGCCCACAGGCTGTCCACTGACCCCACAGCATTTTGAGCTCTGACACGATACTCGTAGAGAGTAAAAGGCTGCAGAGCATCGGATGCATCAATAAATTCCAAAGCTCCTTCATCCCAGATGAACAAAAGCAGCTCTTCTTGACTGCCCACAGGACGTCTGAAATGAAATCAAAGACAATCAAACAGTTGCGTGGTAGCGGATCCTGAAGATCTAAGTTCAGCCTGCAACTCATGAAAGTACAGAACGTATTTCTATTCATTACACACACCAGGAACTGCCTACCTGTCTTTGTGTCTTAAAAGTATTTCTGTGAACCTGTGTTAGTTGCTTGAGTAGTGAAGAACAGATTTTTTTAGGCAATTATTTAATCGTTATTCTCCTTCATCTAGAAGAATACTATAATACACTTCAAACAGGTGTGCTGTCATGCTCCATAGTATCAGTTTCACAATATAATAGCACATCATTGTCCTTTCTGAATAGAACACATCAGATATGAGAATTTCAAAATTTAGAACATGAAATTTGAAATCCATTTTTAGTTACTAAAGTAATGACTTGAATTGCAATATGGGTGCAAGTTTTCAACATTTCTGAAAATCAAGCTATTTATCGAGGTACTCACCTCAGGATCCCTCATTTACAGAAAATTAGCCCAAACTATTAGAGAAAAATGTTGCCTAGTGAACAAGGGATAAATATTCTAACATGGCCTCAAAATCAAAGCTGCAGACTTTTTAATTCTAGTTTACTCACAATAAACGTCCCATTTGTTCTTGCAAATGGAATAAGTAATCCCTTGTGCATATACTCAGCAGAATTTGCAGCTCTACCACAAAAACTCATTAAAATATCACAAGGAGTGCTTTTTATAATAAACCATATATTTTGTCCAGTGCTGTTTTGATTTCAAAAATACAAACTTATACAAGAATACAAACTTAGATATATAAAGACAATTCATTGTATAGGCTTTTGGCACATATAGATTTTTATTTTTATACTTACTTTTTCTTTATGTATATATACATATGTATACATACTCACACACATACACATATCTGTATATATAGTATCCATTCCTACTACATATCTGCTTGTGTTGGACCTGGAGATATTCTGAGTATCAGAGGAGATTACAGATGAGCCTCACCCCCTTTCTAATGTGGCCCCTTCTAATATATAATTTACAACAGATGTAAAAAGGAAAGCATTCATCTTCAAAACAGAGTTATCAAATCAATTCTTTCACCTGGCATAAAAATGTTTGTGTGAAATTAAGTTGGTTACATTTGAACACTGTGATAAATCTCAGTGACGGTTGTGCTGTACTGCACATGAATTTAAGTATTTTCCCTACTCTTCACAAGAACCTTGGCCTTTGCAGAACGTAAAAGCACTTTCACCCTCCTTGCTAACAACAAAACACAAATTACATTATCTGCCACTTTTATTGCAAGTAGGGCAAATTCGCAGAAGTAAAATTAGTTTGTCTGACTACCGGGTGTCATCATCACTACATACACACAGAAGCTGAATAACATTTTTTTGGCAAGAGGAAATCTGTATTTTGCAGAATTCTGTTGGTTTTTATTTCGTTAGATCAATCCCAGGTACTACTTGAAAAATACAAAATGCATTCTTTGAAATGGATAATCTTAGCTGCTTTGCAATAATATATACCCAAGTACTTAAATGCAAATATGAAGAATATAAAGAATACATGTGTGTATGCAGATGTTTATTCATCCTTTGTGTGTGTACATACATAAGGCATGTATGAGCACATTATTTTCTTACATGAAGTGAAAGAACTTTTGCCAAACTCTGAGATAAGCAGGCTATACAGGCAGTGTGCAGTTTAAAGTGTTAACATGTTATTTTAAAAAACAAGAGTTTTGAGGTAAAATGTCTCTAGTGTAGTGAAACAGGCAAATTATAAGATGTGTTGATACTGAGAATTGGTTGGCAGAACTGGGTGAAGAATGGCAGGTAGAACTAGCAGAAAAGATTCCCAAGCAATTCTCCCTCTTGCAACAAAATGAAATAGATGTCTGGAAGGGTGGAGGTACAAAATCTCCTTTTGACCTCCAAATTCCATCAGATATTTTTAGTATAAGCCCTGTGCAGAACTATCACTTGGATCTTATTCACTGACTTAATGCAAGATACACAATTCCAAAAGGTGAATCACTACTATGCCCTTTTCCTGCACCTAAATATATATAGTCTTCTCCCTATGTACTCAAAAACATGCCTGAAGAGCTCTGTTGATAAGTGAATAGAGAGTATATTATAGCGCAATAAAGTTTCATTTAATATCTGTCTTGTCTGGCCAAGCACTATGATACTTAAATGAATACATAGTCTCATGTTTTATAAATTTTACAAATTCTGTGATAAACAGTTTTTTCACACTGGAAGATCAAATATGCCACCAAATGTAAGCTCATCCACAAGCAAAACTGTACAATGTAGTCTGGTTAAGTATTTAGATCTTATTACTGCTGAATATTTAATGAATGAAACTTATAGTTAGGTAAATGGTTCCATCTGTGGTGCTAAAAAACAGAATATCTTCATGTATGAATAAACTTTGAACAGAAGTGGTTGAACAGTCTGTAATCATTTCAATCGTCTTAAGATTTAAGATTCAACTGCTCATTTAACTGGAAGTGTTTCTTACGTACAATGAGCTGCAAAAGAGAATAACATTTCCAAGAGCTGGAAGCTGTCTCTTAATCTGCATAGTCTGATTTGCTGCTTACATTCATTTTAAAGATGCTCAGATACAGTTATTTTTATAAGGGCAAATTCTCCCTGCTCCACTGCCAATTGGAGCCAGATAACATAAAGAGGAGAATATAACCTTCTTTGCGACAGATGACTGTAGAGCCGTATGCAGAGGACTGCAACACTAACTGCAACTCTCATCCTTCACCTTCCTGATGTGGAAGGAGACTTAGTGAATCCCTGAGGTCTTGGAGGTCAACCCAGAATTCTTCTCCACATGTTTATCTTTCACCATGCAATGAAAGTACATGTTTTAGTGGTGCTTGCTGGTCCGAAGGTAAAACACTTTCAAATGATTTTGTGGGGGAAATATGCAACACCAATAATGCTCCCCCCCTACAGTTTCATACAGCTTCATATCCAACTAAACAAAGCAGTCTCACTTGCCATTTGGTTACAGCACATCTGTACTAATGCAGTTTGTATATTTCTCTCTCTTTTTCCTTTTTTTCGTATTTACAAGCATTGATATAAAACAATGAACCAAAGGAAATTGAGACTACTGCATGTAACATGCTAGTTTGGATTAGGTATTACATCAATTACAGGTATAAATAAAACCCTTCAGAAGTTTATACCCATTGACATAAGGGTTTTTGTATTAAACCATTCACTAATATCTGTGTGCCTTGGAAGCTATCTTTGGTGTAGCTCATGGTTAAAGGTATAAGGGTAAGCAATGAAGTCATCATAAAGAATCAGTCTAGAAGCCTCTATGCTGCAAGTCAGAGCTGTCAACAGCCACGGAGACATCTCCTGTATCTTAAATTGCCTGTTGACTTTTTTCCTGCTACATTTTCACCATCAGAATTGCTCAGCTAACAAGAGCTACATTACAATCTCACATATTTATACTAAATAACATAATCTTGCTGAACATGATGTAGAGACTTTGGCAAAAATTCAGACACTCCCTTAAGCCAGATATGAACCTAAATCCTTATAATTTTACAGGAAATATTAAGAATCATCTCATGCATCCTACACAGTGCGTGCTGGCGGTCAACACAGAGCAGTTCCATTAGCTGATGTGACCTCTATCTTATTAAAATACAGCAAGAAATACATCACCTATTTCCATAATATTATTTTTCCAGCAATTTCTGTGGCTGTCACAAGGATGTTATGTAATGATGAATGGGAAGAGAAGTAGATTGGGTGATTGTCTCATGAACCACATCTTTTTTCATTCACAAACTCTTCTAAGTTGTGGTCCTTGCTGGAAAAGTTTAAAAGCCTCAGATCTGTCTTTAAGACTGTTATATGAATCAAAAATAAAATGTCACCATCTCTTTTATCATAAACTAACATTTTAATTTTTAGTTTCTAACAAAATGGCTGCAAACTTGCCAGTGTTTTTATGATTCAAGAAACATGAACGAGTCCTGCCATTTTAATGCAAAGATCTGCACATACGCTGGCTCCCCAAACCTTCCAGGTTTTGAGTTAAATGAATTTATTTTGGTGGTGATGCTGTAAGGAAAAGGCACATGAAGAAGAAATTACATGCCATAACCTCCCACGGAAATACTGCAGTCTTGCTGCTATAACAATGTAAGGCTATGTGCGGCTACAAAATGAAAAAGAACTATGTGCTTACATCCCATTTCTGATTTTTTTGCAGCTATCTGAGAAAGATTTGATATTGTTGTTGTCTAAGCACATTTAAACTTCAGCTGAAATAACTGCCAAGTGATTCATGCCTATGTAGGTGAATATAACGATTGTATCTGGAGCCCCAGTGCGCCATTTTCATTTCACTTTAAATAAAAAACAAAATGTATCTATGTCAGTCAGTGCCCTTCTGCTGTACTCAGAGGTATCAAACAGGCTACAATTATGATTGTGAAGTGATTGTGTCACATTGGAGGAAGGTTTATTGCTTTTGAGTCTGCTAGGCAGTAACACATTCTGTTTCATATTACTCTTTATATCATTGTTTGGCTGTGACTAGAATAATCAAATGCCATCAAATGCTGTCAAATTCAATTTACAGTATTTTTCATTGAAGCAGGCTTTCTGCATTATATTTCCTGTTTTCCCATTCTATGGCTGCCATGGAATAGCAGCAGTAATCATCAGCTTTATTTACAAAACCAACAGAGTGAAGACATGTCTTAGGTTATAACACACATATACTTTATTTCTCTTTATAAAGGGGAGGGACTTGGTATTTTTGGATCAGACAATTAAAAAATAGCAAACAAAACAGTATTTCAAGACAGCAGGAATTTTTAGAGACTACTAGTGTGCTTAACGAAAAAGTGAATTTATGTTAATTATCATTGCTGATTCAAAATGTAATTTGTTTCCCTGTTTTCTCAGTCAGAGCTCTAACATAATAAAATGTCCCAGATTCTGTGTGGGAGGCCAGGTTCAGCCCAGCATATATTTGCCACACATATTTATAGTTGGAAAAAAACAGGAATTTCAGCGTTTAAATCCCTCTCCAACACATGGCTTGAGTTCTATGTCCTCTGACTTTCTGAAGCCATTCAAGAAGCTTCATATTCCTTTCAGCAAGCTTTTAAAGGATCAATGGGCACAGTAGATGTCAGTGCTCTGCTACTTTGATACTTCCCTAAACACAAGCATCTATACAGAAAAGTCTTCACACACATCTTATGAAGCACCTCAGAGGGAGCGAGGATGAGTCAGTCAACCACCTAGACAGGGCAGCTGAGTATGAACACCAAGGAACATAAATAGCTGTAATTTAATTGGAAGATTTTATAAAATGGAGCTGCACTATAATCACAGTCCAGACTACTTATTTACAAACAGAAACATAATTCATGTTAGAAAATTGTTTTGTGTTAGGAACCCAGATACCACTTTTGGGTTTGAAAATCTCAGCAATAGTGAGTTGCTGCTGCTTCCTTTCCAAATTTCTCAATTGCCTATCACAGAGGCTTGATGAATGCACCTAGTGGTCTAGGTAAATACACACTATGAGCATCTATCTTACAATTTTTGCTTGTCCCTTCGAATTTTTTAAAGGGTATTTTCACTTGCTTTTTGTTACTGTAGACTGGGAATGTGATTCTTGTCTCAGCTCTTATTCTCAGCTTGTTCATCCATATGTTAGCATCTTACCTTAGCATTTGAAAGGCAAGAAAGAAGACAAACTTTACCATATACTTCTACATTTGTTTTTTACCTCCTAATATATCAAGGAATAAAGAAATGAACAGTTCAATACAGCTACAGAATCTGAGGTGATAAAGCATTTACCTGTGAATAAAGTAGTTAGTAATGATGCCATTTGGTTTCTTAGGTGGTGCCCATTTCACTTCTACGAGTGCAGATCCCATTGCTTTAACGATAGGTGGGCTCAATTCTCTAGGAGGTGCTTCGGCAGTTCTTGAATATGTGTGACCACCCATTCCACACCCACCTACAAAACCAGAAGTTTGCTTAGAGATAAGAGTTTCTTCCTCAATAAAAAAAAAGGTCATTTTAAAAATTGAAAATACAAGAAAATAAACATGTATTTTCC
>VXAL01015108.1:80787-130076 GCA_013399475.1 Chauna torquata
GGACAGAATCCTATTTCTTTTGAGCGTGTTCCACTTTCATGTTATTACCAGCAACTGAACACACCCAGAAGATTCAGGCCCCCAGTGAGGACCAGTGGGGTTGCTGATGAGTTGAAATGCAGGACGGCTATTGCCTACCTATCAATAACATTTATGGATATGCCTTGGGAAAATTATGTGTTTTTTTTTTTTCTATTCNTACCATACCTTTGAGGTCTGTGCACTGAGGCAATGCAACACAAGATAATGGGATACCTATTTCAGAAAATAAAGTCCTATTTTCCATAGTGAGTGAGGTGTGTCAAATATTTTTTCTGAATCCATCACTTTAGCCACTACTTGGCTACTTTGCTATTTAGTTAAGTCAGGAGTTGTGAAATGATACATACCTATAAAATTATAAGATTTAGATACATCACAGATTTTGAAACATTATAATTAAAGCCATCCAAAAGGAAGGTATGCATAATATGATGCCCATAATTAATCCTGAGGGTGAACATTTGATCCAAATTTATTACAGCAGATAAGTAGATAGAATGCCAAAGCATCCCTGATATCCACAGACAGGAAGACACTATGACCAACTACCCTCTCACAAAAACTTGGCTAATATAAAGAACTTTTTTCATGGAGACTATATCAATTAAAACAACTGTCTTGTCCAAGAGTGAATGCCAATGCTTATAACAAAAGCTGCATTCTGGGTTTGAAAGGGAAATCTGTATTACTTCAAAGTAGAGTATTGGATTCATACACAGTAAAAAAATAGATCAGAGAAAAAGAAAGTTACTACATCACACACTGACATGAATACAGATAAAAAATGGTAGACTCTTCAGGCTGATTCCACCAAGCTGGGGATATATGTGGCCTCAGAGGTCTGCATGCATAGGACCTGTTAATGGGCCATATGTCATTCCAGAAGATCAGAACCTCCAAAATAAACCTCCACCTGCATACCCCAAAGTCTTCCTGTTGTGAAGAAAAAAACCACTAACAGCACAAAGGTCTCAGAATGAACATGAAGCAGGATTATGAACAGTCAGGAATTCATTTCTAGCTTCTGCACACAGTGTTTATTTTAGTAGCATGAAGTAACATTTCTCTATTGTTAATAATACCCATTCCTGTAAGAAAGATCAGGTAGTGGCCCTGGGGCTCTGTGATAAAAAGAACAGCATTTTTTCCTTTCCTGTCTACACTAACAGGGGCACTGCATGAAAAACAATCCTTTATTGATACTTAAAGGCTTAATTAATAGACCCCACAACATGGAGGCAGAGAAGAAGGGACTGAGTCACCAAATATCCGCAAAAGTAAGATAAGTTTTCAGGGTGCATTCCAGTACTTGCGAAGAAGGACATCTACTTCCTCTTGGCTGAGGAGAATGATTCTTACAGCTGTGTGAATACATCAAACCTTCATCCTCTACAGTAGACTCACAATGTCCAGTCTCCTCCTCAACCCTCTGACTGGGTGGTTTCAGGAGTACACAAACCTTTGTACACACAATCTTAATTGCAATATAACCAGATGCACTACACAGAGCCCGATTCTCCTTGCAGGTATGTAACCTGCTATGAGTAACAGGAGCAGCTGGAAAAGAAAAGGTCTAGAACAAGAAGGACAAGCTTTTCTGGGAAACACCCCACTCAACACAAGCCTACACTTTTCCAGTATATTCTTATGTTTTAAATCTATTTATAATGTTGCTGAATATTTTGTATCTTAAATTATATTTATTATCAAAACTATAATACAGCATGAGTCACTTTCCAATAAAATCAACTGTAGATTATATGCCATTCGAATTCACCTGCCTTCTACTGGGTTCTAAATCCTTCCAGGCAGTAGGGGGAAAAGTTTAATTTAAGATTTTAATCTTTTTCATATATTATATCATTTCTATAATGGATTTTGTGCTTCTGAAAACTAGAAGATTGACAGCTCAGGGTATTATAGATTTATTAATCATTGCTTAAATGGGTAGGGTGAATGCTGCTAAGCACTGCCACAATACTTGTGATCCCCGTACTGAAGGCAAAATACCTTTTCTAGGTCACTTTATTTTTAATGCCAATTGATGCTACTGTGACTGCTCTGCAAGGTACAAACATCTTAAATAATTAGGAAGAGGTCACATCAAAAAATTCCCTGAGTTCACTGATAAAACACATATTGTTGCTATTGTAATATGCAAACATCTGTGTCTAAAAAACCCGACCTCACTATAACTGAAAAAAACTAGTATCTAGAAACTGGACAACACCTTGCTGGAGATGAACTACACAAGACAGAAAACTTTCCATTTACAATGCTCTCATTGTCTCAAAATAACTATACCATATCATTTTTATCGTATCAGTAAACTATACCAATTACTAAAGCTGTGATCTTCATTAACGAAATGGAACACAGTTTCTAATATAAAACAAGGCTGTTATTAAATTATTCCTTCTTAGCCTACCTCTGTAGCAGGCCAAGACAACTTGGTGATGTTCAGGAGAAGGGGAACAAGAGCTACAAAATTTCTGGGCCACTGCTGACCCACCATCCTGCAAGGTAATACATCCACGTAACACTAAGATGCTGTGGTGAATAAAACTCATTGTATCAGGTCAAAGCTAGTGCAGGATCTCTGTATCATATTCTTATACCATTTTTTTTTTAAAGGAGCTCAATATTGTGTACCTGCAGGACAACTGAACATTTTAGTTGCTAGCATAGCTATCAAGACATCATCAACCCAAAAGGTTGACAGGTTTCCCTGTCGATAACTCAGGTCGGTCTGAACAGAAGGGAAAACTTATTTTCAATGTAATTGTTTTTTTTTTTTTTCCCCATACTACTTGTGCTCAGTAATAGTTTACAAGATCAAATTAATACATGGATTTTTGATTAGCTAATCCTCACAATACCCATGTCAAGGATATAGGTCAACATTATTAAAATAATACGTCTCCAGGAAACAGCAGCTTTAGATACTGGTTATTTAAATCACACAAGCACTAAAACCAAATACAAAGAATAAAAAATCAGAATGATTCAGCTGCCTGCCTGAATATACTATTTTTTTCCATCCTTTCATCCTTCCATCCTACAAAGTACAACATAGAAATATGTTTTTACCTGGTGTGTCCCAAGCTACAAATATAGAATATGCATCAATTACGGTGACATTATATGGGACATGAATTTTCTCTGGTGTTCCTACTGGTGTTTGTATAACATATTTATCACTAGTGTTGCTGCCGCCCCAAGTGCTGGCTTCCAGCTGGTAAACATATCTGTGCAAACACAAAAAGATCAGTAGACACTAAGGTTAGAAGCTTTAAGCATATCAATAATAGAACATTCCCATTTTCACCAATTTAAAGTGAACAGACTACAAATACTGCATTAGTGAACATTTTCACCTTTAAGAGTTCTTAATATGAGAAAAGTGATTCATCAGAATAATTTCTATACCAAAATTTGCATTAGCTTACATAGGAGAGAAATATTGACCAAAGAAATGCCAAAACTAATTTCAGAATGGCCTACCCAAAGTATTAGCAGCTGATGCTTTTGTGCCAGTATGTTCAATATGCACAAAAATACCACAAACCACATTCAGTGCTATCTGCCCTATAAAGGGGACTTAATTTTTCTAAGTATTTTCCATAAGAAATAAAACAACCAATCAAGGACCACCACTAACCAAAGGAAAAAAAAAAAAAAGCTTCCCCCTCTTTGAATCAGAATGACCTATTCTCAGAAAAAGAACAAAAGAGAAGTCATTTGATTAAGGCTTTCCAGCACTGGCAGCTTCCTCAAAGTGCCCTTTACCAATTTTTCAATAATTAAGTAATACAGTAAAAGATTTTTCTTTTTTTAAAAGAGTAACTTACATTTTTGTACATTTCACGAAAACGTATTTTGAATACCTTTCACATATTACCAAAGCGCTTTAACATGCCTTACCTGCTGTTAGGCTGCAGGTTAACATCTGTGAAATTCAGGTCTCTACTACCACCCGAGAAAATCTGTTCTCCATCACGAAATAATTGATACTGAGTAATAAGTCCATTGGATTTCTTTGGTTCACTCCAGTAGATTTCCACTTCTGTTGAGCTGACTATGATATGATGAGGTTTTGGCCATACCCCTATTAACATCACAATGACACTATCTTAATTTTATGACAGAAACATAAAGGTGTTTTTTTCCTTTTCCCACAGTTTGTGCTGTTGCTTTCAGCAGTATAACAAAAGCATTAAACATTGCCAGAGAGGATGCCAGAATTTAACACACATTCTGAATTTAACCTCATTAAATGTAACTAACTAGACAAGGTACATAATAATGGAGAACAAAGCCAAAGGCTACAGCCTTTCTGTGCCTAGCTGTCTCTGCATATTTATTTTTGTTCAAAAAATACACATCAGCAAAATCTAACCTTGCTAACTTAAAGATGAATGTGGAAAAAATTGTCACAAAAACAAAGCAGATATGCAGTGCCAGGCAGTTAGTATAGAGAGTGTGTTGAGATCCAAATAATCCAAGAAGAGAGATGGATTCTCTTGTGTAAATTTATACATGATAGCTTGATGGATGACAGTGGAGTTTTGCACCTTGTTAAACCATTACAAAATACAAGCCCGTATGACTATGTCTTTGCAGGTCTATAAGAATGCTTTTTTCCCTTACCATAAGGAGCAGCTTGCAAAGTTTGACCTGAAAGTGGTTGGCTGGAAGCACACCCAGCAGATGTACATGCAGTAAGTATGAAACTGTAGTTAGTGTATGGCTGCAGACCTAGAAAGAGTAAACAGAAGTTAGACTAAGATGCTGACATCAAGCATCCCAAGAATTGCATTGCTATGCAGCAAATACTGGACTTTAAGGTAAACTTAACTTTTAGTATTTTTAGCAGACAAAAAATTTGAGTCATTCTTCTTTTACATCTGAATAATACTGGAATAATGAATTCTTGCTAGTTTAGAAATACATCTTCTACTAGTTCAAAAGACCTGACAAAATTCAGATGGAATATGTGACTATGTTACAGTGGATCTATGGATGCCCCTCATACAGACACTTCTCAATTAGCTTCAAATCAATTAACTTACATAGCGCTTGCAGCATAGTAACAGTAGACCAGATCTCAGTCCATATGAACCCTCTGAGAACTTAGTCTCTTAAGGTGCTGTTTTTGAAACTACACTTCTGGCTGTACAAAATGGTTAAAACATTACTGGAAAGTACTTAAACATTCTTGGCAAAGACATATTCTCCATCATTGGTGATGGCCATAGAAATTCAAAGGTTTCCAACAGATAAGCACCTGCAAATGTAATTGCTTAGAGCTCTGGAAGTGAAAAGCTGAAAAGCCTGCAATGTTTTGAACATTTAACACAAATATTTTTGCAACAATGAGAAAAGAGAATAATAAATTCTTTTACTTAAACATGAATTCTTCTACTATACTGCAAACAAGTCCAAAGACATACACTGTTCCTGCCCCCTTTCCAAGTTCTATTTGTTCAATTTTGTCCCTATTTTTTCCTATTACTTTTTAAAAGATTTTACTGTAACTGCTATAAAACAGTCAGAAGCCAGAATGATAACCACGTTACAAGATACTAATTTTAGTTACTTGTAAGTTTTTGAAAACTATTTTTTCAGCTCAAACCTTCTATGCTGGGCATCCTTGAATGAGACTAAAAGGGAATATATTGCTTTGAAGTTTCCTTGGAAATTTTCAAACATCTTTGTCCTTTGTGTCAATGACTTCAGTTTTTACATCAAGTTGCCTGCAGGTTAAGAATTGGATTTTAGGACTCCTCATATAAAAAATGTACCCAAATCTGGCAAAGATACTAAGCTTTAAAACAGCCATTTGTGCATACCCATTAAAAGGCGCTTACAGTTTTAACAGATCAAATCTTTAAAGATTCAGACCTCTGCGTCAGCTTGGCTTGAATACCTCAGAGCTCAGCTTTAACTGCTGATCAGATTGCATCACAGAACATGCTCTACAGTTACAGAGTCTTTGCTAAGCTACTTTTCTGGGTATTTGTCAAAGTTGTTCTTAAAAAAGATATTATCGGGCATGGGCACTGATAATCTCTCCCTTGCATATTTTCAAGGACCCTCATGTTAACATCTTGTAATACGTAAAAGAAAAGTTCCTGTTCTGAACACAAAGGGGACAAACTGTAGACAAAAAAAAAAAAAAAAAAAAAAAGGACGATTTCACAAAGATGGGCAACTATTAAGGGAGATGAGAGAGTCTAAAGCCACTCAGATGAAAGAGAAAATACTAAAATCGAATAAAGAACTGTAAAACAAAGAATTAATTAGAGCAATCTGGACAAGGAAACTTAGATGGAGACATGTGTAGAGGCTACAGAAACAGAGGCAGAAGAAGGGGAGAGAGGCAGAATTGTCAAGAAGCTAGGAAAGAAAAACTTGGCTAATTAGAAAAAATAACTGGATCTATGGAGGCATTATGGAGAGACTGAGAATTGACATGGTCCTGTACAGATCTGCACAAACTCGAGATGAAGACTGAAATCAAGTAGGCTACAGAGTGGAAAGACAGACCAAACAAAGAACTGTGAGAAAGCAGAAGGACACTAGGAAGTAGCAGTGACATCCAAGGTAGGACTAGAATGAACCGGATGAAAAAAAGTGGACCTGAAGGTAGAGAAGGGAAGACCAGACTGGAGATAGCGTACCCTGGTCAAATTACAAGTTGAACAGCCCATCCAGAGAGGCAGAATAGAGACAGCTAGGTAAACTAGAGATCGGATGAGAACCTTGAGGAAAGACTGAAGATGAATGGAACTGAGACACAGAGCTGTGAGGCAAAGCAAATGTGCTGGAGGAATCAGTCTTCAAGGAAACAGGCAGAAGAACCTACATACCCTCACCTTCCTTGGATCTACAGCCTGGCGTGGAAACCAAGACCCATGAGTCTCATTGTTCTTTTACTCTCAGTAATTATTGGTGAAATTAGCTGTAAAAGAACGTGTCTAATCAAAGTAGCCCTGATCCACATGGAGAATAACAGCATATTCTTACTATCAGTGACTGTTCACTATGGTGATCAAGGTACCTACAACAACAACAAAAAAAAACAGTTGCAACGCTTCTGATACAGAATTCAAGGAAATTCATGTAACATCAGTGTTACAGGATGGCAATTTTGGTTTCCAGGATGCTTAGAAGACTATTTAAAAAAATATTTTAATGCAACAAATTATATACAAAAACTCTATGAAAATACTAAGATCGCAAAATTGAACACTCATAAACTAGAAAATCCCAGCTTTAGGACATAGTGCAATATGAATCAACCCCCTTTGTACTGTGCTGTATGGCACAGTCATATCTAAAATTCTACTGCCTTGATCCTGAGAGTAACCCCTCCGTGCTGTCCTACGCTTCATTCGCGGTTGCTTTCTAACCTGGTGTCCCACAGGATTCATGAGACCCGGCCCGCCACACTGCCCCAGCCAGGTAGCAGGGCAGGCTGGGGCAGCCCCAGCCCTGGGCACCTCCCTGGGGATGGGGATGGGCCAGGACATGGGTCTGCAGGTGGGCCTGGCTTGGTGGGGCCCATGGTGGGGCAGGGCAGGGCTGTGGTGGAGATGGAGGCCGGCACAGCTATTAGCAGTGGCTGAGGGCACAAGGCTGGGCTGAAAATGGGTTTGCGTTGTCCCTATGGCCTCCCTCATTGTGCTTCACATTCCCACAAACCTCCAGTTTGTGCCTCCCTAACATTTGCTGAGACAAAAGGATATTTAGCTGAGGGCAGACTTAGAATTAGGCCCATCTACACTGAGATTCCCAGAAGGAATAACCCTACCAAACACTGCAAAAGCTGCTGTAGCAGTCTTATATAAAGGAGTCCTTTTTTTTTTTTTTTTCATTCTGCCCTGGAAAAGACACAGTTTGTGCACTGAGTTAGGCAACAATCCTACCTACAAATTACTGTGCTATTGTCATACAGACCATTTCAAGACACCTATGTGAAAGAGGCTGAATTAGGATTAGACAGGTCCATTCATCGATATTATACAGGTCAATTTGTAAGTGCTTGGCTTTGTGACCATACTTTTGATATAACTCATGCCTAATTATTATTACTTCAAGAACAATGCAACTCTGTGACAAGGAAAAAAAGTCTGGGCAAGATCTTTGTTTATAAACAAATCCTTGCTTATAGCCAGTACGCAGACATTTTAATTAAGCTTATTAGAAAAAAATATAGAGAAATAAGAAGCAACAATTATGTAGAAAGGTAAAATAATGAATGGAAGACATGCAAGCTGCTTACAAATTGCACAAGACATGAAGGAGAGAAAACAAAGAGATGACTCGGAGGGACAGCCCTGACCGTAACCTAATCATGAACTGGAAGAGAAGAAAAATCATCTGAACACTAACTATAAAAGTAAGAAGGGAGAAAATGACACTTGCAGACTAGAGAGAGGCAAAGGCATGGAGGAAAGCCAAGTATTTAACATTTCAGGATAGAAAAGATTACTGTGGCAACAAATTACTTGAATTCCCCTAAAGGGAGTCATGTTCACTTTTAAAGGAAACATGCATAATAAAGCAATACTCATTTACAACTACACTTTAAAGAGAAAAATGGGCATTAAAAAAAAGAGCACATGGTTTCACTAAATTTATTGGTGAAATTCTGATACCTGAAACCTCTAGTCATACATGGAGCAGTCATAGCAGATTTTTATCTAGGTTATTAAAGCTTTGCATTAAAGGCCTTGTCTTATGTATGCTTTGGAAAGCTCTGTACAAAGCTATGTATGTGACTGATAATAAAAATAACACGTAAGATAATCTTGAAACATAAACAGCATTTTGCTTTTCCAATTTCTCTATGTGATTGTTCACAAGAGGATAGTTCACCCCTCCTTTTCTTTTTTTTGGTCTTATTATTTTGTTGTTTTAGACTTAGAAGTCTATTTTGTTATTGCAGCATTTGTTGTTTGCCAAGAGGGTTGTGAAACAGCTTTTTAAAGAATGCGTTGTCATATTAGCCAAATCAATTATTTCTGATACTGTTTGTCTGCATTTGTGGGTATGGCTCCAGCAAGGTCAGTAATTAGCTCCCAAGCTAACACTCCTGGGCCCCACCATGGGGATTTTACTCAGGAGGATGTCAGATTTCTGACCACAGCCTCACACAACCCCTCCATCCCCAAGAGCTTCTTTTAGATAAACATTGCTAATAATCAGGGCTGCATGGAGACAGGGTTGATCAGTGACAACATTACCATATCTCTTCAGTTTTCACTACCCTGAAATGGAGAATATATTTCAATGAAAGAATTTGAAACCATTCAGTCACATAGTGTTTTTTAGTCTTGTTTGTTTTCCTAAAGTAAACCTCAATGATCTTGTCTGGCTTTTACCTAAAGATGATTGTTCATATGAATGCTTGATAAAGCCTCTCATTTGGGATATGATCTTTAGTGTACTAAGAAGGGGGATTTGAGAAGAGTTTTTCCTATAAACCCACCTGCTGCTGCTGAAGAGGGCACTCTTAGCTTTCTCTTACAATTCCCCTAATTATTTTCTTCAGTCTTACCCTCTGCCTGCCCCCCACTGCAGAGCATTAGCAGGCCCATTTGTAAAGGAGTAGTAACACAAAGTGAAACAATGCCATAACTGTCATCCAAATTGTTCTGTACAGGGTAGTGGAAGTGTTCAGTAATAAATGATATAAAAAGGTCTTTTATTGACAAGCTGCCATGTGCTGTTTGCATTAGAGAATATGAGAAGATGATGGCTGCTGCCCCTAGGTCCCAGTGGCATTCAACTCAGTGAGATAGCAGAAAATGCTTCAGTTTGCTTAAAGCATTGATAACACCTCTAAATAATTAACTGAGGACTTCCTGTCTTCAATTACTTAATGCTTTTTTTAACATCTTGAGAGGATTATAAGCAATTTATGGATTTCACATGATGAGCACATTCACTGCTATTCCCACAAAGCATTTGTGGGATCATGTTTCCAAAGCTTTGATGTAATTAAAAATAAGCAGCAAGACAATGGTGCAGTGGCAAGGTGCTAGCCTTCTCGTCTGTTATTTGCAAGGCTCTAGATTCAGTCTCAAGAAATACTAATGCTACAGCTTCATTAATGTTAGACTGTTGCTCAGGGAAAAGCAGACATTTTTGGAAAGGAAAAAAAAAAGGAAGATAAGAAAACCAAAACCTACATCCACAGGGAATAAGACAACAGTTAGTTCAAATATTTGAGATTATGCATGAAATAAATTTGATTGTTTTAGCTTATTCTTTGAGATTAGATAGCAATAATTATCCACACTGCAAAATCACTGCCATGCATTCCACATTATTACCCAAGGAACCTCCCACAGAAAACAGCATAGGATTCGATTATGACTGTCAGGAGGAATGATCGTTTATTTTGCTCCTGGCTGAACGTGGCAGCATTGGACAATGGCTTAATGGAACAAGCATGCAAAAGGAAAAAAGATCCTTGTTTCTCAGGAGATAACCATTTTCTCTCCCTTGCAACTGGTAAGAAAAAAAACTTTATAGTTTGCATTAAAAACCTCAGTTACTCTGGAGATATAACTGCTTGTTGAGAAGGAAGCAGGAGCACAGAAGAAGCATTTTCAAATGGGCTTGAGTGATAAATCATTGCTTCTTGGTAGATGTTCTTCACATCACAAACTTACAACAACAATTCTGAAACTTATACCACAAACTGGGACGCTCCAGTTAACACCCCATGTCCAGAAGAACTGAATATGAAGACAGGTTTAATATACCATTGATGAATTTTATACTTGAGCATGCTGCTGTCAAAGAGGAACAGCAATCCTTTAGTCTTCTGTGAGTGGCCACAGCAAGGAGGATTTATTTGAAAATGTTAAGGCATCCAACTTGACTCAGAACTCACACTCTGAGGGGTGGTTGAGAAGGGAGGTATGCTGTATAGGTTTGATATGCTCTAAGTCAGCTTCTGCTTCTTGGGTGACTATCATATGGTGTCTATAAAATACAAATCTCTGTATTTTCCATCAGGTAGGAAAAAAAAAAGAAAAAAGAATGTATTTATGAATTCTCAAAAATCATGCTTATAAGAATTCGCTAAGCAAGCTGAGGCAAAAAAGTGAGAAAAGATATCCCAGAAAGTTTATGTTCATCTTTTGTATTCAAAAGAAGCATTGGTTTATTAAGTATAATTTTACTTCAACATAAAATTCAAATATAACTAAAAAATGAATATCTGACAATAATACATTTGAGTTAAATCTTCCCCCCTGCCAAATCTCTTGACTAAAGCTTCTTTCAGATACACACACACTTGTGAAATTTCACCAAGCAGTTAGAAAATGGTTATAAGCAATATTTAAGATTATAAACAAAATCCTAATCTTTCCCTTTCTGTCTTCCTTTCCTTTTTCATATCTCAGGCATAAAGTACTGTACTTGCTATAAAGTACTTCTTGCTCCTACTCTGCTATGTGTTCACAGCAGCACCATTGACTTCAATCACCTTACTGCACATTGATGACGGTAAAACAGAGAGCTGTATCTGTGTGAAGGGATGTCAAGCCTACACTGAATATCTGAGAACTCAAGCTCGCCACACAACATGAATCATGAATCAAGCCGGATAGATTCATTTTATAATTTTGAAATTAAATCTATCAATATTTTAACAAACAGCAGCCAGAATTGAAAAGCTAGAAGAAAATAAATTTAAGATATGTAAAATCAGTATAAAGCATTTCTAAATGCACAAAATGTTGGATTTAAAAGTTACTTACAAGTGGCAGTTTTAATGTTAATACTTTCTTATATCTTAAGGACAAGACATTAGCTTCTCAGAGAGCTCTGCCTCCTTACCTGATACTGTATGTTGCATTCTGCTTCCAGTGTCAGTGTATATAAGTCCTTTTCCCACCTGACTGATCTGGTACTCTCTGATGACACCATTTGGTTTCTTGGGTGCAATCCAGTTTAAATGCAATGCTGTTGAGTTCAAAGCACTAATGTCTGGTGGCTGAACACTGTCTGGTACTCCTTGGACAGTGACTGCAACTACCTGAAGACATATGAATTAAACACCAATTTAATGTTATAGTACACTAGATACCATGATCAATGAGAATGTCACTTTTGTTTTAAAATGTTGTTTGGTCTGGCATATCATTACCAAGAGCCTGGAGAACTAGTTAGTTTTTTCCTCCTTTTTCACAATGAAATCTGACCTTGAATATATTACATAAGTCTGTGTCTACAATTTATCACAACAGGTTCACCACGTTTTAGCTGCAGTGTATAGCACAGGGTGAAACAACAAAAACTGTATTGCTTGAAAACTCTTGATAACTCTCTTCCATATGGTTCGTCAGTGTCTCTGCATTTTAACTGCCTGATTTGATGTATTTTAAGTACCAGTAAAGATGGGGCTAAGCCTCAATATATCCCGTGCAATCTGAACTCTATCAAAGTTATTTGTAACTCCATGTTTTTGTAAGGAAACCA
Source organism: Chauna torquata (assembly GCA_013399475.1). Lineage (NCBI taxonomy): Eukaryota > Metazoa > Chordata > Aves > Anseriformes > Anhimidae > Chauna > Chauna torquata. Next base: position 93,334 of record VXAL01015108.1, read on the forward strand.
AACATTCTGAAAGATAGAATAACTTAGCAGTTGTTAAGCTTTTTCTACAAAAACAAACAAACAAACAAAAAACCCACCTGATTTTCTGTTGATACATCTCTACTGTCTCCTACAGAGACATATCCAAACTACACTGGTTTAATAAGTGAGTTGGACCTTTTTCTCTTTGAGAATCTCTTTTCTTTTTCTGTTATTACCACCATAAAGTATTTGTATTATGCTGTAAATATAAAATGTGCCCTCCATAATATATTGTCTTTGTGCATTTGATGGAATCAGTCTCTACTTGCAGACTTCAGTGTTTGCAACAGTAAACTCCTTAATTACAGACAAGTGAAATAAGTGGGATTTATTAGCTCAGGCTAATGGTTGTAGCAACTGTAGTTACATAGCTTCCAGACCACAGCTCTGTGTGCAGATACAGGACTATGTGCCTACCTCCTCCATCCCTCTGCATCAGTGCTTCTTTTCTTGTACTTTTGGCTGAGATTTGCACCAATAAGAAAAACATTTAAACACTTTTTCAATCCCATGGATATTGTAATTACAAAGCACAGTTATTATTCCCCTCTTCTACTCTACGGATCTTATGCTTGCACTACTAGAAATTCATTTTCACAAAAGCAAGCATATTATTGTGAAAAAAGATCACTTAAATAGTTTTTCCAAATGATGAGTAAGGCAGATACTTTGCAGAAGAGAAATTAGAGCTGGTTAAATAGTAATGCTAGTGAAAGGCATCTGTGATTCTAAGTGATATGAGAAGAAATGAAGCAGTGACAAAGGGAGGAAAGAGATTCTGTTTGCTTAAAAAATGGAAGCAGAGGCAGGCTGTGCACAAAGGAAGTGTAAAGGCTGAAGCAGGTGTAGACATGGAAAGCCAGTGAAGGGTAACATAGTAGAAGCAGCCTCAGAATAAGAAGGTTGTTGAAGAAAATGATATACTAGAGCTAAAGAAGGTAAACTAATAAATACCAAGGAAGAACAGGCTATAGACATCTTAGTGAGAAGCAAAGATTTAATTTCAAGGCTTAGAGAAAGTGTATTTGAATATTCCTTACTCTGTTCTATCATATGCAACTTGCTCTTTAACAAACATCAGTTCGTACAGTGCAATTTCAGCATTGCCAAGACTGAGCTACTGCTTTCTTCTTCCATTTGCTTCTATCAACCTTAGGTTCCAAATAATCACCTGTCAGTAGTTGAACCCAAATAAGATTATTGATGTTTTTCACTTACTTACTTGATAATCATCATGTCTTCAAATTACACCTTTCCAAAATCATTTTTATGTTACCACACTGGCTGATAAAAGTCTGGCACCAGTTCCATAAAGACCAATTCACTAACCTTGCTGCTGTCTGCGCAACCAACAACAGTGCAGGCTCGCAGCTGGTATGAATATTCTTGGTATGGCTGGATGCCACTTGTGTCTCTGAAGCTCATTTCTGTTCCTCTAAAACGCTCGATTCCATTTCGGAGAATGATATAGTGAATAATAAGACCTATTGCAGAAAGAAATTTTTCCCTTTTGTTAGCTGAGAAATACTGCATGATGGTATGCTATAATAACCTCATCTGCAAACAGAAAATATTAAATGAAATCTCTAGGCGACCACTCTAACAGGCAATCATCCCTCTGAAATGGTTAGTGTCAATTACCAGTTACTCTACTCAACCTTTACATCAACATCTCAGTAGATCTCAATGTTCATTAGGAGAGCTATTCCAAGTTTTCACACTGTTTGAAAATCATAAGCAAGTTTTCCTGAAAAAATATGAGTATCAAGCTCCCCCCCAGTATTTTGTAACATGATTGATTGTGATTTTCTGATCATATTTCCTTATTGTTACTACAATTGTTTTCAGAAGAGGTTTCTCGGCACTTCTTAGAGACATAATAAATTGTCTTCTGTAGAAAAGTTAGAATCTACTGTTGTTGGCGATGAAAATGATCTCAACATAGAGCAAGTTCTTCTTACAGAGTTTAGGAATAAGTATATGTCAGTGCCAGTGATTAACTAAAAAACATTTTGTGATTTCAGAACACTGTCAGTATAATGATAGAACATACATTTTTTTAAACATGTAACAATACCATTTGGTTGAAGTGGTTCTTCCCAGTTCAGAAGTATCATGTCCTCCCGATTATCTACTTTGGCCCATTTTGGTGGACTTACACCCTGTGGCACATCTTGCTTAGTGACAGCTCTGCTAATTTCACTGAAGCCTCTTCCATAGCTATTCCAAGCAGCCACCCTGTACTCATATGTGATAAAAGGTTCTAGGTTCAGATCTAGAAAAAGAAAGTTACATTTGGATTATCTCAGTCTTTTATCTATATACAAAGTAAGTTTTGTTTAATTTTTCTGTGTCTATGGAACTACTTAGATGTTTAAAGACATGGAAGTTTTTCCTTTAGGTAGGGCCATTGCCTGATATAGCAACACTTCTAATAACATTTGTGAAAGCAGCTTTAGACCTTATATATTCACTGAACTTCTTACTACCCATTTTATTCCTCTGAAGATACTGTCCTGATTCACAGACTAGCTCTTAAAGAATGCTACTTCACTACAATTGCTTCATATTCAATTAGAATACCTGATAGCATTCAGGACATCTTTTTCTCCAGGGTGAATTAAACACACTAGTAAATCACCGATCTGTTATGCCACTTTTCCTTACCTGTAAATGAATACTGGTTTGGGCCTCCTGTGTAGACAGTCTCCTCTTCAGCTGGACACACACCTTCCTTTATCTCCTTTTCTGTAGCACTCTGTGAACTTTTTATCCATGCACAGATATTCTCCCTAGGATCAAAGTCACACTTCCCGCAATGTGCTGATTTCTCCATAGATAAAGGACAAAGGATGTTAGCCTTGCATTCTTCTTTTACCTAAGGAATACATATGCAATTTTAATATATTTACCCTATCTTCCTTTCTTTACAAATGCTTCCATTATTATTTATCTGTCTTTACACAATATCCAAATCAGGCAACCACACTGAGTACATTGGTATTTCCAGCATACAGAGACCCTTTCAGTCTCTGGCCTGTCTACTGCCAATGATCATGAATGCTTTTACAATCCTTTCTAAAAGAAACTGAGGTGGTGGGTTTTTTTGTTTATTTGTTTGTTTGTTTGTTTGTTGGTAGGCTACTTGTACAAAAACATCACAAATTTTAACCACTGGAGACCTAAATGTCTGGGTTTGTTGAAAGTTGAAGAGCCAATAATCAAATGAGGATGGGATTTTACCTGAGAATTTGAACATTGAATAACAGTCAATAAGTCAAAGGTCAATATCCTGTGGCAAATCAGTAGCAAATTCCCAGCCCCTTGCCCAGCTTTCCAAGCACACTGGAGGGCTCTGTGCAATTCCTTGGCAGCTTTCAAGAACTGAGGACCCTATCCATGGGCTATATAAATGGTGTCCTCTACCACGTTACTCCTAAACAGCAGTTCTGCTGCAGTAAGGGGACCTTTACAAACACTGAGGCAGATATAAGGTTTAACTCATAAAGAACAATCCACAGAAATAGAAATATACACTCAACATCTACAAGTTTACATAAAAATTCATGAAATAATATTTTCACCAAACCATAAGCTAGCGAGCAATAATTCTCATAAAACATTGTTGCAGGAAGAGATGTACTGCAATGTTTGCTACAAATATTTCTGCATATTAGGCTACAAACTTTAGAAGAGAAAACAAAAAATAGATTATATCTAATGCTTCCTTAACTCAGCTATTGAAATTAGTTTGTTAGCTGATTATGAAGATCAGGTAATTTAATTTCCCAAACTTGGCACCTTTACAGAAATTACATTGTGATAGGTATCAATATAAGATGTATGACATAGATGGATTGGATTCACAGATAAAGTACACTGCAGCTCCAGAACACATCTCAGAATATCAGTCCTTTTAATATTAGTAAATCTGTATATATCAGAAAGTCAGCCCAGCTATCTCTCTTCTACTGTGGGTAAGTGAAATACAAAGCGCTTCCTTTGTTTATACATTATACCCAAGGCATGGATCTAGCATGATATATACCAGAATTCATTAACCTATTCTCAGCCATTTTTGCTTTGTATAAACTAATACAAAGCACTGAGGAACTGTAGCTGACTCACCACAACACTTGGATTTTGTCTGGGAGAATCAGTCTGAAAATGAAATGACACGAAAGCCTTAACAAGGAAAGGAGAAGATGGAAGAACTATTTGTGTATTACCTCAGCAGGTGAATGGAAAGGATATAGGAACACCTGTATGTGGCAGGATTTGGTCTGTTTTTATTTCACTGATGCATTCCACAATATCTACCTGATTTCCATATTGTAGCATTCACAAAATCCAACCCTCTTTCTCTCTCACCCACTTTCTCTGTCACTGTCTAAATACAAATATGTACTTTATACATAAATACATACATATATTAAAAGAGTTCCCATCCTTTGAAATGTTTGTTTTCTTAAACAAAAATTTAAATAACAGTTGGCAGTATTTTTACAGCTTACATCTAACACTGAGATGTTATTACTTGAAAATTTCTATTGAATTCAATTGGACCTGCAACTCAAATTTTGGTCAAATTTTTTCATGCTGACACCTATAGTCACTGGCTGCTCTTAAAAATGACAGAATTAGCTTTTGTGTTGCTTAGTGTACTCTTACATTAAAATGGAGTGAAAATAAAGTGTATAATTCCCTAGTTGTTGAAGGCATCAAAAATAACCTCATTATTGCTAAAAGCTGTACAGGGACCTATCCTAATACTGAGAAAGTTATGCCAAAATTGCCCCTGGTTTTCTATAGGATCAAGATTAAGTCCATCAAGAAAATATTAACTGCTTTATTTTTATCTAGAATTTTTTGGGGTGGCTGGGGTTGGAAATCTATGTCATACTGCCTGCCTGAACTGAAACATAATATATATATTACAGCTTTTTTATACTTCAGAACTAGCCACTTCAATTTCAATTTCCAATCAAGGAACATCATCAGGAACAGTGGCCACAGAATGGGAACTGGCTATACATGCCAGTCATGTTAGTATGCCAGCTTTTAGCCACTGTACTAATCTGAAGTGCTGGGCAACACTTCACAGAGGCAGCTAATCATTATTAATTCCTTTAGAATTCATTGCAATAACATCAATCATGGTGAACTCATTCGGTATTAATATGGATGTAATGTGAAAATGAATAATGCACACAAGAGTTTTTATATTCCTATTTTAGAAAAATAGTTATGAACAGTGTATTTCTCTTTCCATTGTCAAATCAGAGCTACCGAGAGATTTTCTATCAATTACCTTCATCATCATTCCAGCTGAAATCTTGTCAGAGCAAACATATTTCAAAGGATTATATCCAACTCCATTACAGCATTCTTCGCTCTTTGGAATAAGTTCAGTCTCACAGCATTTTACTGGCACTTGGTCATTCTTTCTAACATGTGCTAGGGACTCACCACTGGAACCTGAGCAGCATATGGTATCTGACACATTCACATATTCTTGCCCACAACAGAACATCCCTGAAACCAACAAACAAAAAATATATATCTGAATATGAAATGTAAATAAATTTAAAAAGAGACAAGAAAGCAGAAAGCTCAGGTTGCTGTATAGCTTGGCATAAAACCATCAGCAGCTGAAATTATGCCTATTTAGCTAAAGTGAGATTAAATTCTGAATGTGAGGTGACTGAAGCAAGAGTCCTAAATTCTAGACCTACTTGAAAACAATCAAGAATTAAAGGAATAACCAGAGATCCCCCAAAGTTAACTTACACCATTCCTCAACTTTTGTATGAACCCTTCCTATGAAATACCATGAAATACCATACCACTGTACTATGTGCTGTGGTCAAGGGCAGACTGTTGATGAAAACTTGGTGTAGGATGTAGAAATTGAGAAAGCTTCTTCATGTACCTTCCAGTCAGGCTGCATTCATTCCCCTCTTCATAGGCAGTCTTCCAACCAGTGTGTCTTAGCATTCCAGAATGTTTCACATTATATTTTGTGATTTAAAGTGGGGGTTCATACAATGTATGTGGAACTGAATGGGTGATTTACCAAATACCCACAGTGAAGCTTCAGCCATCTCATAATTATGCTTCAAGAAGGTAATATGTAAATATAATTTAAATTTCTATAGTGAAATTGAAAACCTGCCAAAATTAATTCCACTGACTTTCCTCTGTTTTTGATAATTCTGTTTTAAAATGAAAAGGTTGTCATAATCAGTGTAATTTCCCATATATTCACAAGCATGATTTTGCAACTGTGAAATACCAGCTTTGAACCCCACACCATTTAAAGGGGTAAAATTTAACTCTGAACCAAATGATACAACCACCCCTATGAATGACAAATAAATATTATTACTAATTCAAATAGAAAGATATCTCACAAAAAACAGCGCTGTGATATACTGTTATACCTATAAAGTAATTTGCATTTGATGCAATTTCTGTAGTATGTAGGCATTTAATATACATGCAGAAGTGGCCGCTTTATTCTCTGCCATTTTTTGCAGCAAATCTCTCTTAGGAAGTCATACATAATGAAAATTACTCTTTAAGGGTATGATCCTGCTAAAGCATTCAAAGCAATGACTCAAAATGGTGAAGTTACTTGCATGCTTCACCTATTTTCAGGACTGATTTCATTCACAGAAATCGAACTGTGATCACCAGCTCTCCAAGAGGTAAATATTTTCTCCTGTTCACACCCTTTTTCCAAATTGTCCTAGGATTCTACAAATTTTAAATAGAGAATTAATGCAGAAAAAGACTCAGTTCAATACTAATAGGCAACTCGGATAGCCCCGAGGGACTTTTGACAGGCAAACTAAAATTTTGATAATGAACTGTTTTTCTATTGAAACAAACAAGGCTATATTCTTTCAGTGTGAACCTCATCTTTGTTTGACTGAATTAAATTTTTCAGCCAAGATTTCACTCACATAACAAGAAGTGACTCCCTTTCTAGTTTCTTTGGTAAACCATTACTTCTTTAATTATTATCAACCTTGTTCCAGTGTGATAAATTGCTAATTACTTAATACCCTAATCAGCGTTCATTCTTTGCACAGATAAACTGTGACAGCGCCATTAATTTAAATAGTAATTTCACTTAATGGCCAGAACGGCACACCAGATTTTTATGCAGCATTTTCTGAAGACTGCATCCATCACTGCAATATTCTGACATAAAGATGTCTGACGTGCACTAACTCACTTAGGGAGAGCAGATGTTGCAGAGCAGAGTTTGGTAGTAATTCCCATAGTGCATCACTTCAGCATGAATGAGCTGCAAAGGCAGAGGTAGACAATCTTCTGAAACTGCATTGCATAGCCCCTGACCTCTGCTTAATTTATCACATGTAGCAGTTGACTCCTGAACCTTGACACCTCAAATGTACAATTTTAAATATGCTCCAAGAAAAACAAAATAGGGCCATGTAATATTGATGGATTGATTTGCCTTCTAAAAATCACTTTATTCAATTGCTTAAGGATCCAGACATTCCTATAAACCCTTGCTGAATTCAGCAAAACACTAAAATACAAAATATTTGTTTGTAAATCAGCTGGAATGTGTGTGTCATGCTTTATATATTTATGTTTCATAGACATGTAATGCATTACAGCAAAAAGAAAATCCATGGGCTGGAAAAGTCTCTTCTTGCTAACACCGATTTCTGTCAACAATTATTTCATGTTCATCCCTAGCAACTGAAAAAATTTACAAGCATAGCTGAGTGATGAATTACTAATTTAGTAAATCTGCAAAACCAATGCTTTCAAAAGGGAAAAATGAGTATTAAAAGGCTTAGCCTTTGGAGCCAGAATAGAGGATCAACAAAATGCAGAGCCAGTGTACACTGCAAACTACTCCAAAAATCTTTGGCTTACATTTGGATATTGCAACTATTACAGATCAGAAACCACATCAGTATAAAGAATCATCTTCCATGAGTCTGGGATGGCAGTATAGGGGCATTTTACTAGCTTTTTTCATTTTCTTTCTTTCTTTCTTTCTTTTTTTTTTTTTAGAAAAGAATGTTCAAGAGTGGTTTCAGCTTCCATTATCCTTTAAAGACAGAAATACACAACTTTGGATAATCACATTGCAGTAATGGGGCTCAGGATGTGTGCATACAATGGTATCACTGCCACCCTTTGCCAGTAGATGTCTCTATGGTCCCCCCACTAAATAAGGCCAACAAGGGGCATAAAATAAGATGCAAGAAAATAGAAATTAAAAAAAAAAAAAGTAATGTGAGATGGAAGAAACATCCCCTGTTGCAGGACAGACTCTCCGACAGAGGTATAAAATGGCAAATGAAAAAGTTCTATCATTCAAGCTCTTAAAACCAACATTCAGTGCAAACATGGCTTCAGGTTCTGCAGAAACACGCTGCTTTCAGCAGAACCGATTATGCAACAATAAGGCTGTGCACAAGATTTGCATCTGTAGTATTTTTTTTTCTCATATGATTTTTTCAAGACCTTAAAATTGCAAACAAAGGGTTTAAATTGTTCTTTTATTTTTAACCATGGCTTCCATTGCCAGCTACAAAACAGCTTTGGAAGCATGTCAGCTTTTGCATAAAGCCACCCATTACCTTTTCCCTTTCTAGACAATGGGATCAGCTTTCCAATCACCATATTCTTGCAAAATTCCACTTAACAGTTTGCCAATGATAAGTAAATTATGTTTTTGTGTGAGAGTGTTTTTTTTTTTTTTCCATCAGAATTGTTATAAATAAGAGGGATAGAGAGCACGTAGATTTTGTGCATGGCTTGTGCATTTTCATGATGTATTTACCAAGGCTGAATTACTCTAAGAAATTAAGCAAAAACCTATTGAGCATGATGTATATGATATGATAAGAAACCACAATCTATTCTATGCTTAATGCAGAATAATATGATCACTCTTCAACTATGGTGCTAATTCATCTTTGAAAAATGTTTTTGTGTTCAGCTGTATGCTGGCTCACAGCATAAAGTCCTCACAGGAAACCTGTGAACAATGAAAAAGCTACTGTTTTCTTTTTTAATGGCCAAAAAAATGTCATCATGACCCATTCTCAAGAAAAATGGTGTAAATGATAAAGTGCTATAGGCTAAACACATTTTAAAAAGAGGGGTATAAAGGTTTTTTAAATATATATATTTAAGGGAAAAAAAACTGTTAAGAATACATATATACTGAAATGAAGAACATAACTTTCATCCCAAGATACCTGTATTACACTCCTACACAACTCATCTGCCCAGAGAGAGCAGTAAAAACATAAACGCTACCCCAGCAGTTCTGTTCCAACAGCATCTGTTAATTCACTCCATTTATAAAATACATATTGACAAAGACAACTGAACTGGGACCAGGGAGATTTGATTTGGTGTGAGAAAGTCAATTCAATGTGATTTTGTTAAAGGGCTCCTGCAGGCAAATAAAAGAGTTTAAGTAATAAAGTACATAAAGAGATGTTTTATGAGCCAGCCCTGTCTTGTGGCAGCCGCACTATGCGCTGCCAAGCAAGAGGGCCTTGCTCAGAGCCAATATTGTGAGCCCTGCATAGATGCTGTAGATCAGGCACAGTTAGGGATCAAAGTTAGGGGGAACACCATGTAAGCAGTGTGGTTCCCAGCATACACTTCATGATTCACCACTGGAAGGGAGAAAACATTGCCATGGCTCTTAGTTTAGTCCTTCCTGACAGTCAACACAGAACAGGAATACTTCGAACACCACAGCAGCTGAAGGATCCAGTGAATGCAAAAAGTAAGTGGAAAAAAGAGGTCATTTTAAGAGAAAGGAAGAGTTCAGCCTTCAGATCTGGGGTCTTAGTTATATGTTAGAATCTTCAGTTGTACAGCGAGAGGCTCAAACTGGCACATACATGGCAAAAGCACTGTATCACTAATCTTAGTACACCAAGCAGAACTGGTACTAAACCTTCATTATTTCCATGTTTTGAAATTGGGCTCCCCTTCATGACTGCAATTGGTTTTGAAGTCTTTTTGTCAGGCTGAGAAAGCCTAAGGCTGATGGTATATAATTTCACTAATAAATGCAGAAAGAAAAGACACATGACAATACCTGAATGGGGTTTGTAACAACACCTCCAATCTCTGTCGCTATCTAGTCACAGAGTGCTTTATGAGGAAGAAAGGTTTGTATTGTACATCTAGGTGATGCAGTAACTTCTTGCAATATGCAAGAAATTAATGGGATACACCAGATGAATAAGTGATTAGCGCTAGGGATTTAGCTTTGTTAATTTTAAACTGCAATGGGCTTACCCCACTGTAGATGCATGAGTGAGGGACATGGGCCTCCAACCAGATAGCATTGTCATCTTTAGTTCCTAGGTGACTAACTCCACATCTCCAGAGTGAATGGAAAATCCCTTCACTAGGATGCATGGCAGCACAAGGACGCCAAGTCTAACCTCAGCTCTACTGACTAAAAGAGGACTGGTCCTATTTCCTAACTGGAATAATGAAAGATCAGGCATTCCCTTTAAATTTTATGGAGTGTCTCCAGACCTCGCAGCTTTTGGACAAAGGCAAAGAATATGGGTTATCAAAAAATCACTCTTTTGCAATCAATTGGAATACATGAGTAAAGTGCAACAGCATTTTAACAAAATTGGCATACACACCTTAAATCTGAGTATCCCACTCCTGAATGGTTAATTCTACAAGAGATTTAGAAAGATGAAAAATCATTTTTCATGAAAATTTCTCACTTACCTGTGAGAGGTTTGTGAGCAGTCCCTTTTTCTTCATCACCACAACAGACCAAGGCTGTGCTTATGACTTGTCCACCACAGCACCGCTGGTTGAAACTGTCATGGAGTGATCCACCACAGCAGATTTGATTCCCTGATGTGGAGTAAGGCATTCCCTGGCAGCAAGAGTCACCAATTCCAACTGAAACTCTGTTTTGCTCTTCATTAGGGCAGCATACTTCACCTGTCAATTTAAGAATACAATTAAACATTTTATGCATGTACAACTCTTGAAAGCCCTGAGAGGCTCTCAACTAATGGCAACAAGTATTAGTCTGGGTTCATACACTGGTAGTTTCATGTACAATATGTTCCACAAGAAAGTGTGGAATCACTTGGTACTTTAGAATGATATATAAGCATATATTTATTTGTAATAATAATTAAAGAAACATGCATTCATGAATTCAGGGCCAAGACGCTGTAAGATATCAGAATGCAAGCGTGACAAAGACAAACTGAGAAGAGCAACAAAAATCATTTCTGTAAATATAGTAATTATACTGCTGAAAACCTTTAAGTAGAGGTAGCTTTATAGTAAAGAGAGTTCATTCTTGCTTTGATCAATGGATCATTCTATTTATTCACGTCAAAAATATTCCGTCTCCTCCAAAATGATTCCAAAGTTGTATTGAAGGACTAATTCATGCTGTTAAAGAGTTTTTCAGTGTCAGTCAGGACTTCATGTCCCAAAGAACTTAAAGAGTAAGCTAACTTTAAAAATCAAACATCACCATCACATTCAGTGGAGTTGGTTGCTACTTCAACAAAAACGTCCACTGTTGCAGGGCAAGCCCTGAGGATAAGACTGTTAATGAGACTGACGCTATAATGGGTGGGCTGGGTGGGATAAACTGTTTGCCCTAAACAGAGTAGATACTGCTAATTTATTGTATAAAGAACACAAAACTGATGGTAAATGGCAATAGTTTCCATTCACTACCATCTGCACTTGAACCAATCCAGTGTTCTAAAAGTTAAGGTTTTGTATCATGTTTCTGTGTTGCAATGTTTTCTGTGGCTCAAATGTCACTGATTCAACACTTGGAAGAAATAAGAAAGACAGATCAGATTTGTTGTTCTGCTGTTGAAGAGATTCCTGCCTTCCTAATTTGCAATCTCCATGCCTTCAGCCCAGTGTGCTTCAGTATGTCCAGAGCTATCAAGCTAGCCAAACATCTGGGAAATATGTATGATTAGAGAGTTTCCTGTATAAATAACTTTATCAAATAAAGTCAATAATAAACAAACAAACAAACAAAAAAAGATGAGAACAAATTTTTAGAGTATAATAGATATAATCTGTTTAGATTCCTCATCATATTTTCCTGAATCCCTCGGAATCTAATTTACTTGCTACACAGAGAAAGTATTAAAACACAGAATGTAACTTACATCTATTGGAAATAAAACTGTTTTTTTTTTTTTTTTAAAAGAACTATTAGACATAAGACACAAAGGATCAGTAACCTTCTCATTAACCTCTCAAAATGGGATCCATTCCAAGCTAGGCTTGAAAACGTTCTCGCTCTGAAAACTACCATGCAGTCTTACCAGTTAATTGTTATCCTTATCAAAGGATGACCCACATTAACATTTAGCTTGAGGTTATTAGCATATTTATAAAAATTAAAAAGAAAAAAGAAAAAAGTGACCAACATTGTTCATGTTGCTGCCCTTTAGAGTATGGAAAAAGAGAATGCAGCAAGTATACTCAGGGAAAAAAAATGTTTAAAATCATGTTCAGATATTCACTGTTTCATGCTTGTGGACTGCTGACTGAAGAAGAACTACTTTCAGATATAAGACATTTTGTTTCATTGTACTTTTCTTTCTTGATGTAAACAACATTAAGCTAGTTAACACAGACCACTGGATGGGGGCAGGGGTCACAGTATAATCTTTCCATTTCAGTACATTGAGATTAATGAGGCCAGCAAAATACTCCTCTCTGGTTCTTCCACATGATAGTATTTTCTGATGACATCATGGAAGACATTCTAATATTGTGATATATAAATTACTTTTCAAGGGATCAGAACTTAGGATGTGCTGAATGCACTGGCAAAAATTCAAGCATTTCTGAGTGTAGAGAATGTGTGCTAGCTCATGAGTAATGGAAGCATTTTAGCTCCTGACCTGACAATTGCCTGCAAAGAGATATATGCTCTGAAGAGTGCCCCCGAAAGGACTCTCCTCCCCGCTTTCTTCCCCTCTCCCTGTCGAAAGCCCACCAACCAACAAGAAAACCAAACTCTGGACAATAGCATAGAAGCACAGTTTTGGCAAAGTTCCTCAACAGTTCTGAGAATCACAGTGTGATCAGCCTTAAGAAAGCGATGAATTTCCATCAAAGATAATACATGCAGTTTCATCTGTAACTTTGGTAGAAATATACAGTAGAAAATACTGTAGAAACAAGTAGAAGTGATGTCATCTGTAGTATCAACCCCAAATGCTAACAATTGTTCCAGAGAAGAAATGGCTAGGGAAAATCACAAGGGGTCAAGTCAAGCAGAGAACTAAACTGCACCACTAAATTGCCTGATGGTGTTCCTATTAAGCAGAACTGCCCTCCCCATTATGCAGCACTTACTGCAATTAAGTATAGTTTGGCCTAAATTAGTTCTCTGGGAAATGACCCAATCATCAGGTTTTATCAATTAAGTCTTTCTTGTATAAAGTGTATTGTGTTTAGACGACAAAGTGCAATTTTCTTTGCTTATCCCACTGAACACAAGCCTAGAAGACACCCAGAAATCTTGATAAATCCCACATTTATTGCTACGTTTTCATTCTCCTTGGTTTAACAGATATATCAACTTTGTTGTTTTGTTTCTTTCAAGCACATGAAAGGAGTTGTCTCTTACCTACTAATACCCTAGTGTAATAACCACCACAGCACTGATGTTTCGGTTGCACAGCATGTATCTGACCACCACAGCAAACCCCTGGTGAATTAAGAATAAATGGAATGTACTTGTCCTCGCAGCAATGGAAGCCAGGTTTATTGTCGTGCAGAATCCCATTACAACATACCTAAAAATAGTTTTAAAAAAAAAATCAGTAAGGCAATATCTGTTAAACAGAACATAATGTGTTCCCTGACAAGACAACGTATATGAAAAACACATACAAAACATCCAAATACGGATACTAATTTGACTGCAGTCAAATAAAATGTAACTTGGCTAAAATCCTGTGCCCTCCAGCATTATCAGACTTCAATAAACTACTCTATATCTGACAGAATGCTGCTATTTTGTGGCCTTCAACCATACTGCACCTTAATAAAATAGTCCATTAATATGAATCATCTCCATATGCCTTGCAGGCTGTTTGAGTCTCTCAATGTGGAGTAGATTGCAATATATAGATATAAGCCACCATCACCCTACCATTCCCTTTTCTCTCCAGTTCTTATTTATTTATTTATTTAGTCATTTATGAGGAGACATGTCATCTGAAACCCTTACAACTAAAAACCAGTATTTCCCAATATGACCTCTTGCCTTTTTTTCACTTTAAAATAAGTGGAATTTTCTTCTTATAACACATGATCACTTATTTATGACCACTGTTCTTCAGAAAATGTGATCTCAGGAGAATAATATTTATATAAGAAGGACAGGGACCTGTTGGAGTGGGTCCAGAGAAGGGCCATGAAGACAATCAGAGGGCTGGAGCAACCCTCCCATGAAGACAGGCTGAGGGAGTTGTGGTTGTTCAGCCTGGAGAAGAGAAGGATCTGGGGAGACCTTACAGTGGCCTTCCAGTAACTAAAGGGGGCCTACAAGAAAGCTGGAGAGGGACTTTTTACAAAGGCATGTAGCGACAGGACATAGGGTAATGGTTTTAAATTGAAAGAGGGCAGATTCAGGTTAGATATAAGGAAGAAATTCTTTACTATGAGGGTGGTGAGGCACTGGAACAGGTTGCCCAGAGAAGTTGTGGATGCCCCATCCCTGGAAGGGTTCAGGGCCAGGTTGGATGGGGCTTTGGGCAACCTGGTCTAGTGGGAGGTGTCCCTGCCCATGGAAGGGGGGTTGGAACTAGATGGTCTTTAAGGTCCCTTCCCACCCAAACCATTCTATGATTCTATGATTCTATGATTCTATGTTTTGTTCTTTGTTTTGTTTTGTTTTGTTTCAAAATAAAATTTACATGGAAATGAATTTTGAAAAGGCCTTTAAACTGTGGACTTCTTTTAGGTGCTCTTGAGAAAATTATATGCTTGAACAATCAAATAATTATTTGCACACTTACCCCTGTGTAGAGTGACACACTATATATGTAGAAAATCATATAGAACAGGCAGTAGAACCACTGTAGAAAAACGTAACCTCAGAGCCTACAGTCAGTGTGATTTGTATGACTTGTATTAGCCAGAAGAATGCC
The DNA here is from genome assembly GCA_013399475.1 of Chauna torquata. Taxonomy (NCBI): domain Eukaryota; kingdom Metazoa; phylum Chordata; class Aves; order Anseriformes; family Anhimidae; genus Chauna; species Chauna torquata. The sequence continues at coordinate 108,564 of VXAL01015108.1, forward strand.
TCTTACAGTTAGACAGAAAATGCAGTTGGCAGTACAGCACAGATGTTGGAGCAGAGTTGCTCCTTTGTTTTCTTTTGACGTGGAGCACTTCCACCTTTTATAGTAACCATGTTCTAAATCAGGTCATTTTAGCAGCAAAGGAAGAAAGCATCTCTCTGTAAGGATCTTTACCTAGCTACTTTAATTACTAGCTGACAAAAATTTTTAAAAACTGTGCATTACTAAGCTCAGGACATCTAATTTATATTACATATATAATATTAATGTAAATATACACATGCAAGAAAAAATTACTATTAATTTCCTGAATGCATAAACAAATTGCTTCCAACTTCTATGTGAATACATTGTGCTCTGTTTTTTTTTTTTTTTTTTTCTGTTTTGAATGGTCTTCAGTCAATCTCCCTTGGGAATATTAGGTTAGGTTCTGAAGTCACAACTTAAAACACACAAACAATATGCAGCCCAAAATTAATGTGGGCAGGGCAGAAGGTGTTCCTCATTACATTTTGAGGGTTTATAGCCTTATATGCTTTGAACTGCCACATAGTTCTGTGCTTTTCCAGCACACTTTCTTATTCAGCATCTGTGTTTTAGACCACCAATGTAGTTGAATTTTGTCATTTTCTGTTCAGGAATTTTGAGCCCCTGCAGGTCCTACATATATTATTTTGCTGTCCACCATGTCACTGGTAATATAATCCAATCTATGAATTTAATTAACCCACTGTTCCTTCTTCCAGATCATTAGTTAAGATGTCAAATAAAACTCAGCTTTACACCTCTTCTCTGCTTTCTATCTTTTCAATTTCATTTTTAAGACTGGCACACACTCCAGGCTGAGTTTTTCTTCACTTACAATTGGCTCCAAAGCACCTAGAAGATTACTTGGTCTCTCTATATTTCCAAGTCATTTAAAGACACTCTTAACAATATTAAATCAAGTACTATCATGCTACTGTTCTCAGAATAGACCACATTTAGGAACAACTCTTGATACTTGTAAAGACAGTCCTCTGCTCTTTTACTGCATCCTTAGCTCGAGACACCAGAGCCAGTAAATGCTGTACTTGCCTGCAGAAAAGGAGGCCAAATTCATGTTTCTCACATATTTATGGTCCCAACCTGTGTGCCCTTTGGGATTGTGCCTCCCTCTGTGATCTGTTTAGCCCAATTTCTCTGCTTCTTTTCATGGATTTCATCTGTCATCTGTCCTGTTTCCTTCTTTTCAGTGATGGGCACCACTCATATTTCACCTAAACACAGTCTTTCCATCTTTACAGATGAAGTAACTTGCACATTTTTGGTATTACCCTGGCTCAAATGCTTGAGCAGCCACTTTACTTTCCATGTGATGGTTCCAGTCTTCTCTTATGAATCCTCAGTACAAATAGCTGCTCTGCATATTTCACACTGGAAGGGCCACTTTAGTGCTAATTCCAAGGCACTCTGACTGGAACATTATTTGAAAGATTGTATTATTATTGGTGTTTCTTCTTTTCCTCCTGAATTCCTTCAAAAAATCCCCAGCCGAATGCCTAGGTATGTTCCAATAGTTTCAGCAGCTACTTTTCCTTGTTCAGAATGATTTAAGATCCTCAGTATTTCTCAATACCCTACAGACAGCTTCCAAAAAGAGGTCCAGTCAGCTCTAAAACACATTCAGACTCCCATTTGGCATTACTGATTGGTATAGTTGGTGCTATTATTATGTAGCTCCATAACATCCTCTGCAGTCAGCTGTAAATTGTTAAATAACACTTTTTTGGCAGTCCTCTAAAGATAGTTAGTTTCTATTTGCATTGATATTCAGCCCAAGGATTCTGCATTATCAGTCCATAAAATAAAATGCATTCAAGTAGTGCTAAAATTGTGTCATAGACAAAGAAGAAAAGCAGATGGATTGAAAGTTATAGTGCCAAAAGGTTATTATTATCTCATCCTCTTAGATCTCAAAATGACAGTCCTAACTGTATGGTGTAACTCTGTACGTGGAAGCAGAACCTTTGTAGCGATCAGATACAGTGACACCAACATTTTAGGCAGGTCTGAGATCTCACTCTTGTATGTGGGGTTGAATGCTTGACATATGCTTGCTAATCAGAAGATCTCTATTATCTGTGGAGATGAAACAGGATGCTCATCCTGAGCTATCATGGGAGTCCTTAAAAATATTGGTAGACTGAGTTACTCACAAATCAATCCTACAGTTATCCACCCATCCAAGCCCACAAAGGGATTGTGACCTAGGAGCACAGGGACTGGGCGGAGCTTGGCATAAAAAAATGCTTATTAGGATACCTGAGAAAAGTCCAGTCAGCCAAGACTCCAGTGCAGAGTAACTAGATGTCAAATCTGGCAGGCAGGATTACCCTTTTTTTTTTTCTTCCCCCAAATTTTAAAAATACTCCAAACTTACCTATGCAACTCGGATTTAATTTAAATTTAATTTAAAATTGTGTCATCCCTGATCCCTCTGCTTGCTGAAGACTTTACTGAAGGATATTCTCTGGCCGTATGGACACATGCCAGTTGAGCTAGGACTGATTTACTCAAATAAACAGATGTGCTAGGAAGCCATGTTTATCTTTCTTGTCAAACGCTTGCTGCCAAAGCCACTTTGTGAAATAGCAATTCACAAAACACTCTCAGGAATTCCTATTAGCTACTAGAGTTCATTAAAAATTTCTTCCTGTGGAGCAAACACCAGAGTAATGATTGACCCATCATGTTCTCATGCGAGAGGGAATATTTTAAATTAGCAAAGCTCATTCCTTTTTACTTAAATTATCCCAGAATCTATATAAACACCCTTTTTTTCCCTAAGTATACATATTCATCCATTTCTCAAACTGCTGTTCTCTTTTAGTAATTGGTAAAGCCTTAGATCAAAAATCCCTGAGCAGAAGTGATTGTTATTCTGTTACAAATCATTAAATATTATCTTACTAAAATGAGTTTCATTTCATGTCTTTCAGGTGTGTTACCACACACACTATATAGGAAGTGTTGTCTTTTTAAAGATCCTCTAAGCCTGAAAAAACATGAACAGACTTTTCAAAAAAGATTGCTAGCATTAATAGTAAGTTTTACATAAATACTGATGGAATATCCTTCATCAGTGTCTAGATGTGTTCATTTTCACTCCTGAAATCATGTTTGTTCAGCTAGCTATCAAGCTACTGTTTTGCTTCTCCTATCCTAAAAGAGAATTTTTTTTTTTAACGAATGGCACGTGTTAATTATGATGAGTGAAGGAGTAAGCCTGTACTTCCTAGTTATATTTGATTAGTTCATTAACTGTAGATTTATAGAGCTTGTTGCTACTGAAAATAAAAAGTACTGAAGCTGTATTAACACCTTCAGTCAGGACCCTTTTAACTGTTGATATTCACACCCATGATCCATTGTGTATGGAAATTATTACCCTTTATGTCACTATTTTAATTACATTTTTACTGTACCCATCTCATTATTTTCAGTGTTCACCTCGGGATGCCAGTAACAACAGAAGGACAGTTCAGCAGCTACATGGACAAGAAAGGAATGCCTTCCCCACCATACTCTGATTATACTCGCTGATGGGTGAAGCTGGGGACATTCCCTTGTTAATTGAAGTACATCTCTGCAGGTCTTGTGCTATGTGCTCTGTAAGCTGATGTCTGTTTTTAGATTTCAGATATTAATAGAGTTAAGGATCACACCTTACTGAAAACAGATAGGAAAAGACTGACATTTTTGGCAGCTTGGGAACGCCCAAGCAGTATAGGCCTGTTACTGCAAAAGGCAGCTGCAGGACATTGGGACCCTCCTGGCAGTCGACAAAAGACTATACTCTCAGCTTTTCTGAAAAATTACACACAAAAAAACTTTCAAAATTGTTTCTGCACTCAAGCAGTATAAATCCATCCAAGTCTGATTACAAACACCAGGGTAAGGATACGAGGCAGGGCATTTTGTTAGATATTGTTACAATAACAAAGATTTATAACATTGAAGCAGAACAACGAATAACAAGTAGAAACAAGAAGTACAGATCTCATGGAAAGTTTATTCAGGATATAGGAATCTTTTCTCTTCCTCATTAGGCTTAATATCAGGTCCATATGAGCCCACGAATGTGCATGTACATGTCCCTTGTAGTGAAAAGGTCATTTGCTCTTTCAGAGATTCCCAAGATAGCTCTGAGCAAGTTGGTTTATTTACACAGCGCAGCATTACGCAGAGATACTAACTTGGATTCTAACTGGAGTATGCACATGTAGTGCAACCCTTCGCCCAGCTAATTAGCACTGCCTTTCTGATATAACTGTGCTACTTAGCTGGACCTAATTCAGCCAATGTTAGCTTACGAATCTCTGCTTCCCTCTCTGCTGTGCAGTAAAACACACCCTTATATTCCAATTACTGAAAAATTTAGGTTTGTATGGGTAGAGGGGATTATATTTTGGTGGTCTCTTATGTACATAAGAAATGATAACAAATCCCTCCTCTTCTGCAGTGCCTTATTATAGTAAACGGATGCTGCCAAATGTTACCCATGAATGCATAAGGAAATATTAATAAAAAAGCCAAGACACATCTTCAAAATTTTTTTTTTTCTTAAAAGGCCTACTTTTCCTCTCACTTTATACTCCTGGATTCAAGGAAATTTTAAGACGGGAATTAGACCCATTGCGTCTTGTACACAAGATGCAATAAATGGATTGAGCAAAATGTCAATCTCCTTTATGAGAACTCCACTACCAATTCGTCTACTGGAACTACGTAAGTACATCGTAGGGCCAGTTCTCTTCGATGTTTTCATAAATGACTTGGATGTAGGACTAGAAGGTGTATTGAGTAAGTTTGCAGATGATACTAATTTGAGAGGAGCTGTTGACTCTGTTGAGGGTAGAGAGGCCTTGCAGAGAGACCTTGACAAATTAGAGAGCTGGGCAGTCACAAACCACATGAAGCTCAACAAGAACAAGTGCCGGATTCTGCACCTGGGAAGGGACAACCCTGGCTATACGTACAGACTGGGGGATGAGAGGCTGGAGAGCAGCCCCGCAGAAATGGATCTGGGGGTTCCGGTTGACGGCAAGTTGAACATGAGTCAACAGTGTGCCCTGGCAGCCAGGAGGGTCAGCCATGTGCTGGAGCGCATCAGGCATGGCACTGCTAGCTCGTCAAGGGAAGGGATTGTCCTGCTCTGCTCTGCGCTGGTGCGGCCTCACCTTGAGCACTGTGTGCAGGTTTGGGCACCACAGTGTAAGAAGGACATCAAACTATTAAAGAGTGTCCAAAGGAGGGCTATGAAGATGGTGAATGGCCTAGAGGGGAAGACGTATGAGGAGTGGCTGAGGTCACTTGTTTTTTTCAGCCCAGAGAAGAGGAGGCTGAGGGGAGGCCTCATGGAGGCCTGCAGCTTCCTCACAAGGGGAGCAGAGGGGCAGGCGCTGATCTCTTCTCTCTGGTGACAGTGACAGGACCTGAGGGAAAGGCATGGAGCTGTGACAGGGGAGGTTCAGGCTGGATGTTATGAAAAGGTTCTTCACTGAGAGGGTGGTCGGGCACTGGAACAGGCTCCCCAGGGCAGTGGTCATGGCCCCAAGACTGCCGGAGCTCAAGAAGTGTTTGGACAACGCACTCAGACATAATGGTCTGATTTTTTGGTGGTCTTGTGTGGAGCCAGGAGTTGGACTCGACAATCCTTGTGGGTCCCTTCCAACCAGGATATTCTGTGATTCTACGATTCTGTGATCTTATCCGCTTTCACTGACTGGTCTACTGTCAAATTTGATACACATGAAAAGAATATCTATGTGGAAAGATGTTTACATATGTAATGAAATTGAGCAACAGGATAAATGAATAACAAATGTTTCCTTTTTTTTTTATTTTTTCCAGCAGTAATTATTATGCCTCTTAGAGTACTATACATGCAAGAGAATTTATTCTGTCCTAATGAACTATCAACTCTCAGGAAGAGGACAGAGTTCTCCATTTAGTAGGAGAAAAGGAGAAGCTATGAATTTAGTAGCTTCAAATCCAGCCATCCAGCCATTTCCAAGAGGATATGTTCCAATCACAAAATGCACCATAACAATTAAAGGTAGCGTAACTTGTTGGCAGCTCCCAGAGAGAAGGCAAGCAGAATACAGACTTGCAGCAGTATTGTCATCTTTAATGGGGAATGTCATCTTTGCAAGTGAGAATTGAGCCATACTAGTGGATTAGAAAGATTCTGCCGCTTCTGCTCAATAGAAAAATGCAGTACTTCAGCCTCCTTGGCTGAACACAAACAAGTAAAGAACAAAATGAAAACACCAGTAAAGCACCCTCTTATATAGAGAGATGCAGTATTGTATTCTCAAATGTCCCTTTCTGATAAACTTTCAATATACTTGATTCTTAACTTTCATAGACTATGCTGAGAGGGCGTCATTTTATCTACAAAATTTTTGCACAAGTTTGCAAGCAAACTTGAATGTGTGATTTATCATGTCAAGAATTTTGTACATTTGCAAAAGGGTTGGGGACTGAGATCTTTATATTTCAGAATTTTAATGATTCTTTTTTCTGTGCCAAAGATGCCTGCTTATTGTTCAGGTTCTGAAGATTGGCATCTCTACTTTTGGTTGTATCATTAATGGATAGAAAATAGCATCTGACATTGTGGTAAGAGGCTTTCTTTTCAAAACAAGTGTTCACGGGTTAGTGTTGCTTTTCTTCACTACTGTCCAGTAGACTATGGAATCCAAAGACCACGTTTACTCAGCATTACAGCTGGCATAGAGTGACAGTGAATTCTCTAAAAGTGTGACAGGGAGCTGTCACATAAGCTGTTATGCTGTCCCTGTCCCAGACTAGTGTAAGAGCTACAGGGATATGTCAGGAGCTCTGTAGAAATCTCTGTTACAGACGTTTTGGATGACTGGTGGGTAGACAGAGCAAACTAGGCAAAGCATCAGGAGGGGAATTCTAATCGTCACCCACAAAAATTACTCCCATGTCATTTTATGTATGAGTGCTTCAGATTCCTGTGGACCTTCTAGTCATTTATGATATGTTTATTACCTAACCAAATAGCACCCACTCCTAACCCTAGTCTCTGACTACCAGGTGCAAAGAACAAACAGATAAATGTCTCCTCGTACTTCCTTACTGTTGTACGTGTATAGGAATATTCCATTACATCATGCCACAGATAAGAGGTTGAAATTGTTAAAGTTGGCAATGTGTTAGAGAATACAGAGACCATTCTGGCAAGACAATGTACAATTAACTAGAAAAAACAAAAAGTCAGGAAAGTATAAAAATAAATGGACACTCTCCAAAGCTCAAAATTACCATGCTTGCACGAAAGTTGAAAAAGTAAAAATGGAGAAGAAAACCTCTAAAATTAATCTAATACAAATTTAACTCATACACATGCCAAGAGGTCTATTAAAAAGTCTACCAACCTACAAACATGAAATAAGTAAATTTACCTTTTAGAACAAAAAACTCCCCATAATTCACTTGCAAGGTGTCAGAAATACATGTATTTAGCATAGTATTGCTTTCAAGGGAACTCAAAAGCTAAGGCTGTGCTGGCTAGAATAATTTATATTTTGATTTGAACCCCTCAAATAAATCACTTCCTTAATTACTGTCTTGTCTGACAGGGAATCTTGTGAATACATATCATTTGCCTTAGTCACAGAGCATGTGACGATGCTTTGTGACAAATAGGGATACTATTTCATTACATTAAATCTTACTTTCAAACTAAGAGTTTTCTACTTCATTTGTCAATAAAAACCATTACAGACTCCTGCTATGCTATTGATCCTACTCCTAAACAGGAACTAATATGAAGATTAACCTGAAAATAGCCATAATTTAAAAATACATCTGACAAATCACAATGGATCTCATTCAGGGCTGCTCATCATTGTCTTGTAACAGCCACCCACTTGTAGCTGAATCTAAATAGATTTTCTGTACAGGAGAATCTAGTCATTCACCCAAGGAAGAATTTGAGGGGAGGGGGGGGAAATCATTTTAATAACCACTATTTGCCAAGCAGGGTTTGAGGAATGATTCCTCACATAGAGAGAGATGCTTTATAGTTTTACTAGTGTTTTTGAACTTCTGCATATACCTAGAAACTTTTCTGTGGCCTTTATGTGGTCCAGTGTGACCATTTTATGCCAAGGAACTATACAAAGTACCATTATGTGCTCCACAGATACCTGAATACTTGAGCTGACAAAGAGTCTCTTTTAGCAGTTTATAGTGTGTGATCTATGGCACAAAGCTGAGCAAAACTTATTGTTCCAAGTGGGATGCAAAAATACACACAAAGCTCTATATATGTACATGCCCACCATCTAATTCAGCACAATGGGATTGGATCAGTAGATCCAAGAGCTTGGTACCGAGATTCCTCACATCCCCACTACACATGGTTTGTGAGATTTACTCGGGATCAGATAGAGCCTCGTTCTTTGGGATGAACACCTGCACTATCCATGTGAATCAAAGCTTCCTGAAGGGAAGAAACTTTGGATGTGTGCTTGCGAAGTGAGGTGGTCCATAGACTGGTTGGAAACCTAATGTCCCCCTCCAGAGCTGGAGCATATTTGAAAGATTTCTGAAGTGCACATTTTGGCTTAGATTCCTATGCAAGGGATTTAGTTTGTACACATTAAAAATCACTTTGACACTGAACCAATGCGCAGAAATGAAAACAAGCAGGGGATTCGCTTTGAAATTGTACTATTTCAAACTGAATTGTTAATCTAAAACATTCATAAATGCTGACCAGTTCATTTCTTTTGAAAGGAGGAATGAAGTCAACAATCACAGACAATAGAATCGCTTGTCATCAGCTGTCTGAAAAAATGCTGCTAGAGATTTTTGCACAGCTGTCCCTGTACTAAGCTCAAAGATCCACATATAATTTTAAAATGTTTCAAGACATGTATCAGAGCCTCATTTTTTAAATGTTGAAACAAGCAGAACTCTCATTTCCATCCCTCTGATAACTAAGGAGGTTTGGTTTACACACTTATTTCTAAAAGCATAATTCTTCCTTATATCACTAACTTAAAAATAAGCATGTACCTTCAACTCTGGATGATAACACACTTCTCCACAGATATTTTCATGCTTCTTACATTCTAGAGGGATGCACATTCCATTACTTTTGCTGCTCCTTCCTGCTGGGGTACACCTCTTCAATGCTTTACGTAAGAGATCATATCCTAGGATAATACCATTTGGCTGTCCTGGTGATACCCAGTTGATTTGAAGAGATCTACAATAAGCAGAAAATTAACATCTGTTAAATTATTTAAGTATTTATGTTTCTGCAGATACTTACATTAAATGATTATCACGTAGTAGTTCTATTTTATACTAGTTCACATTAGGTGAAATATTTGAAGTATCCAAAATATTCCTCTGGATGGTGCACGTGAGGTTTAACAAGTCCAAGTGCAAGGTGCTGCACTTTGGCTGGGGCAATCCCCAACATGAATACAGATTGGAAGAAGAACTCATTGGGAACAGCCCTGCAGTGAAGGACTTGGGGGTTCTGGTGGACAAGAAGCTTGACATGAGCCGGCAGCGTGTGTTTGCAGCCCAGAAGGCCAACTGTATCCTGGGCTGCATCAACAGAGGCACGGCCAGCAGGTCGAGGGAGGTGATTGTCCCCCTCTGCTCTGCTGTCGTGAGGCCCCACCTGGAGTACTGCATCCAGGCCTGGGGCCCCCAGAGCAAGAAAGACGTGGACCTGTTGGAACAGGTCCAGAGGAGGGCCATGAGGATGATCAGAGGGCTGGAGCACCTCTCCTATGAAGAAAGGCTGAGAGACCTAAGGTTGTTCAGCCTGGAGAAGAGAAGGCTCCAGGGAGACCTCACTGTGGCCTTTCAGTACCTGAAGAGGGCTTATAAAAAAAAGATGGAGAGAGACTCTTTACATGGGCAGGTAGTGATAGGACAAGGGGCAAAGGTTTTAAACTAAAAGAAGGGAGGTTCAGATTGGATGTTAGGAGGAAGATCTTTACTCAGAGGGTAGTGAGGCAGTGGAACAGGTTGCCCAGAGAAGCTGTGGATGCCCCATCCCTGGAGTTCTTCAAGATCAGGTTGGATGGGGCCCTGGGCAACCCGACCTAGTGGGTGGCATCCCTGCCCATGGCAGGGGGGTTGGAACTAGACGATCTTTAAGGTCCCTTCCAACTCAAGCCATTCTATGATTCTATGATTTCACAGGCTCTTTAATAACCAAAAGATGTAAAAGTTTGAAAAAAAGTATCAACATTTGGCAAAACTCTGGGAAAATGAATTGCACATGCAATCAAAGTCCTTAAAGGTGGCTATTTAAAAGACATTGCATTTGTGCTTCTGAAAACATGTGTAATAAACTTTTTCTAGCATTTCAACCATTTCAGTTCACTTGTAGGAGAAAGGATTTGGCATGCTTTCTTGGTGCTGTAGCTAAGGTGTACATGAACTGTTGTCAAGGCTGGAGTGACCATTCCATCCTCAGATAGGATCCTGGTGCAGGACAGGCAGTTGGGGGACAAAAGACCACCCTCGCGTTGTGAGCTGTAGCCAATGCAGCTTACATTCAGTCACCATTTAGAACAGATTTGCATTCATCTTGCCTTTTTGCTGCTTTAAAAAAATAACGCAAAAAATATATGTTGCTCTGAAATTTATTCTTCAACACATAATTAAAAGAAAGTAAGAATTCGTCATAGCATCAATAAACACTAGTTCTCTTCTGGGCTTAAATATTTTCATTGACAAAATTAGAAGTTAAAAATGCAAGTGTTTATCACAAGTAAGATTCAAGAATTCTGACTTTGAGCACAAAAGTAGGACTGCAGCTGCCTGCAAAAGACTGCAAAAATCCTGTTCTTGATTTCAGGTTTGATATCAGGCCATCATCAGTTTAAGGAAGAAAGTATCTTAAAGGAAAAATCATGTTAAACTTTAGTATGCTTGTCACCACTAAAAATGTGCAGGTGTTGGCTTAAACATCTCACTTAATATTACAATATATGTCTCAAAATGGACATTTACAACTGAAATTTGCTCTTTTATAATGTACATATTTTACATCGATATTTCAAATAAAAACTTCATTTCTTGCATAATCACTCTGGAATGGGATGAGGTTTAACAAGGCCAAGTGCTGGGTCCTGCACTTTGGCCACAATAACCCCATGCAACGCTACAGGCTTGGGGCTGAGTGGCTAGAAGACAGTGATGAGGAAAGGGACCTGGGAGTGTTGATCGATGCAAGGCTGAACATGAGCCGGCAGCGTGCTCAGGTGGCCAAGAAGGCCAATGGCATCCTGGCCTGTATTAGAAACAGTGTGACTAGCAGGAGCAGGGAGGTGATCATCCCCCTGTACTCAGCTTTGGTGAGGCCGCACCTCGAGTAATGTGCTCAGTTTTGGGCCCCTCACTACAAGAAAGACATCGATGCCCTGGAAAGTGTCCAGAGAAGGGCAACGAAACTGGTGAGGGGTATGGAACACAAGCCTTATGAGGAGCGGCTGAGGGAGCTGGGATTGTTTAGTCTGGAGAAGAGGAGGCTCAGGGGAGACCTCATTGCACTCTACAACTTCCTGAAGGGAGGTTGTGATGAGGAGGGGGTCGGCCTCTTCTTCCAGATAACTAATGATAGGACTCGAGGTAACGGCCGCAAGTTGCGCACAGGGAAATTTAGACTAGACATCAGGAAAAACTTTTTCTCTCAGAGAGTGGTCAGGCACTGGAACGGCCTGACCAGGGAGGTGGTGGAGTCACCGACCCTTGCGGTTTTTAAGAAGCGCCTGGACAAGGTGCTACAAGATATGGTTTAGTAGCTTAGTGGGTAGTATTGGTGATAGGATGACGGTTGGACTAGATGATCTTGTAGGTCCTTTCCAACCTTGTGTTTCTGTGATTCTGTGATTTTGTGATAAGACATTAATTTCTCACTATGACTTTCCTCTTTGGCTAGTGAGGAGGAGATCCCAATGCTACACGTAGATCAATAGGTGGACTTCTAACACTCTATAGTATATATTTAGGCTCCAAATACCTCTTCTTAATCTCCATGTCCCAATTACACAGCTACTGTCAGAATGCCAGTGACATCATAAATTGGTGTTAATTTAAAGTGAAAATGTTACAGTGAAACAGCAGCTGCTGAGATAAACTTTGACATCTTAATGGAATAAAAATAACTGAACTATTATTTCACTTCCTTGAGATATAGACAGAGGAATATACATAACAATAAGCCTTTGAGAATAGGAGTTAATGTCACCTGTGAAGGAATAACTTCACAGGTGACGTGCAGAGGCAGCATTATCATTCCAAGGTCTTCATCTGAACCATAAATTTAATTCCATATTCCATACATGGCTAGTTCGTATTCACGACAGATTCTAACACATGGACATGCACACTTGCACATGTGCACACACACCCAAACATCTACATTTAAACAATGTTAAAGGATTTAACTTAAAAATATAAAAGCAGGAAAACGTATTGTAAAAAGTTCAGGAAAAAAAAAAAGATAAAAAGGAAAAGAAGGGTAGTACCTTCATATAAATGCCATTGTAACTCTCTCCTGGTCTTTGCACAGTATAAATCACAGGAGCAAAGAATGCACTTCTAGTTATATCTTTGAATAATTTGCTTTCTGCAGGTTTCATTCAGACCCTCAAGGGAATATTTTCAAAGCTTTGTGCCAGTTTTTGCAGTTTTGAAAGCCATATTTCTCTCTAAAATAATTTCAAACTAGGCCTGAGAATTGATGCAATGATTTGAACATTTTACCTTTTCTGCAGAGCTCAACATGTATTTCTTCATTGAACAAGCAATCACTTCATTATCATTCGATTTATAGATACACATTTGGTGTCTGCACAGCTTGAAATCATGTAAAGCTACAGCTGCCCAAGTAAATCATGTGGTATGGGAGTTCACTGCATAGTGCCACTGAAAGGGTAAAACCCGGTATGACCTTTCAATAAAGCCACAACTGTATGCACTCACAGATAAGCAGACTCCACAATTTTATGAATGTTTCAGTTACATCTACACCTTCTGATGTTCACCACCCATGACAAATTAAGGTGGTTTTGAAAGCATCACAGCAAGAACGACCCATGGCTCAGTTAAAAAAAAAAAAGGAGTAAGGTTTTCATGGGACCGCAGAGGTGAATGAGTTTCTCAGCTTTTTGACAGCCACTGTCTGAAGAAACACCCCAGACAGATCTGAGAACTTTCTTGAGCAGGTGCAGATTGACCAGGACATGATGGGCATGCAACCAGCTGTACCATGTATGGTGCCCACAAAAAGCACAGCCTAACCAGGTAACTGGGTTCACAGACAAGAACTGCTTCAGACTGCAACACCTATGAGGTGCTAAGCAGTTCCAGAAGATGAAGAACAATTTCAAACTGATCCACAAAGTTATATTTGCTTTTGGAACAACAGACCAAACTGAAACCCTTAGACTCAAGCATGTGAAGAGAATCCATTCTGACATTTCTGGGTAGAAATATTAAAAAAAAAAAAAAATCCATGAAAAATATCAGTATTTCAGAGTTTTGCTACGCATTCTAAATATATTTTGATAAACGAGGAAAGGACAAGGGGTAATGGTTTTAAAATAAAAAAGGGCAGGTTTAGATTAGATACAAGGAAGAAATTCTTCACAATGAGGGTGGTGAGGCACTGGAACAGGTTGCCAGAGAAACTGTGGACGCCCCATCCCTGGAAGTGTTCAAGGCCAGGTTGGATGGGGCCCTGGGCAACCTGATCTAGTGGGAGTTGTCCGTGCCCATGGCAGGGGGGTTAGAACTAGAGGATCTTTAAGGTCCCTTCCCACCCAAGCCATTCTATGATCCTATGAAACCAGGGTTTGGAAAGGAATTTCTGTTTTTTGCCTGCTTCAAATATCACCAGCTTCAAGAGTCCATGAGCCATGAGAAGAACTACTCCTATTTTTTTTTTCTCAACACATTAACTATGTTTTAATCGTGAAGATTAAAAATATAATAAGGCCTCAAATTTGAATCTTGAAAACAGATTTTGTATTAGTCTTATCAAACAGAAGGGTTAAATTAAAAAATCAAATCAAATCTGAATTTCAATGCCTTTACTTTCAGGAGCTGGAATTAAAAAAAATCACAGAAAAATCACAAGATTCATCTGACATTCTTAAGATAGGGAACATTGCTATTATTAATGACCAGTGGATCAAATACTCTCCTCATCAGGAGATCACACATACTGAACAACTGCTTCAGCATTATTGCACAAAAGTTAACTACTTCTTGTATCATGGACTGCAGTGCTAACATTATTAAAGAAGCAGTATGACACAGTACAGAAAGTCTGATAAATAACATTGTGCTTCTATCGATGCTACAAAATTCTTTGGCAAATCTTTCTGTCTTGTTTTTCCTATTACTAAGGTAGGGAGAAAGATCAGGTTTCCTCCACAGGAATACTGCTCTGAACTCTTAATGGAAAGTGCTATTAAACTAAGTATACTTGAGAAACCTGACTTTGTGTTTTGCCTGTCCTCTAGATATATCTGATCAGCTTGTCATTGGTTGGCTGGACATGACTCCACAACAATGTTCCCCAGCATTTCATGTTTATTCACATAGTTATGAATTCCTTTCTTTATCTGTACATTCCACAGATTTTCCCAGTATGGAAAATCAGACTTACTGGTCTTTAGTTCCTCAAATCCCCTTGGAGAAATCTGCACTACGTTGTCATCTTCCATTCCTCCAGTACCAAGACCAATTTAAAAGACATTTTGCACGGTAGTTTGACACTTTCATATATGAACTCCTGTAGAACTCCTGAGCCGATACCATCATCCCAACAATTTATTACTATATGTTTCAGCCATTTGTTCTAAAACCTTTCTTAATAGCATATTAATTTGAGATAGTTCCCCCACCTCCTTCACCCATGAACAGCACCTGATACAGAAAACTTGCTAAGCTCCATAATACTGAACATCAAAACAAAGAATTCACCTAGCTTTTCTCCATGGTCTTATTTTCTTTGAGCTTTCTATTACAACCTGACCAGGGATTCTGGTTCCACCAAGATGCATAAAGAGCTCTCTTTTTCTTCATGAAGCTCTGAAGGATTTTCCATATTTCATCCCACATAATGTTATCAAAGCATAAAACTTTTAATAAAGCACTGAACAGAATTCCTGCCAGGGTTCATCTGCATTGTACCTCAGTTTTCTGAAGAGAACTAACCTGCCTCTATGTGTTGGGATTAGGAAAAAACTAAGCATGCCATATTACAAGAAGCAAAAGAAAGAGGAGTATTTTACAAAGAAATGAACTATTTTCCAACATACAACAAGCACTTACTCCACTACGCAAAATTTAAGTTGGCATCCACAAGTGGGCACACAGAGAACTTTCTAATCTGTGCAACAAAATCCAGTACTTCTCTATATAGACAAACCCTGAAGTCCTAAATCAAAAAAGTGCACACTCAATTTCAGAGGGATTTGTATCTACCTAAAGATGGCTAGTGCTGCCTCCCAACACACTCCCACCCAAAAAGCCATAACCCAGACAAGAAACGTAACAAACCAGAACGTGAGTTAGGACTTCAGGATTGGGTCCCATACTGTTTTCTATTTGAAGTTGATTTGGCATTATAAAATAATCGTTCCAGGACTGCGACCTTTTGTGCCAAGTTTCAGCCTGAAGCTGAATTATTAACTGTAAGCAGTGGAAAAGTAAGGTATTTATAATGGCTCCGGTGGTATAACCTTTATTAGAACAGTCTGGATAGAGCTGCTATCAGAAAGACTTCTAAGAAGTTGGTGGGTGAAATTGTAATTTATGTCATGCAGCACCTTGAGGCAAATTTTAAAACAATTATTTGTGAATGCTACGAAGACATTATCCTACAGCATTCTCATCAATAATACTGCCCCCCAAACTGATTCAGAAGAGGAAAAAACACCATGATTCCAATTAAAGACAATGAACTGCATGATCTGTATTGCATCTCAGCTATCCCATGAGCCTATACTATAGAATGCCTTTTTTCTCTGTCTGATGACAAATATGTATTAAAATGTCCTCTTGTCCACTCTTGTTTTCCCAAGCTTTTTCTTTTATGGAGGATAAATAAGCAAAATTCATATTCAGCCCAGCACCTGCTGAAGCTGTCATCTGTAGTGTTTGTCATATTTCAATCAAAGCTGAAGCCAGCCAGTCATTTTTACACTGCACAATTCCTACATACTCGAGGACCAGAATTAATGAATTAGCTATTGATTAAATTCCACTCTAGCAAATCCACCGTGGCAAATAAATGAACTACCCGGGGCACGTGTAGGCCATGGCCAGACATGTCCGGGCAATCGATCAGTAGTTAGTATTCTTTTGGGATATAAGAACAGCTGATGATAATATGACATGTAGGAAAAGGCAGCGCAGAAACAGAGTCTGCTTCTGGCTGAGCAGATTATAAAGTAGGAAGGCATTTTTGATCCTTTTGCATTCATGTGTTATGACATATTTAGTCTACATATAATAGCACAAACATGCATAAGTGTTTGCAGTACAGACAGTACAGGCAAAGGCATACATAAGTTAAAGCCAAGGGCAAAAGATGAGATCCTGAATTGAGTTCTTATCATCAAACAAGCTTTGACTATATCTGTATGTGTGAGAGAAAAATAGCAAGCTTAATTTCACCCTTCTACAGAGACAAATGCTGAATTCAAGCAAAATGTAGAAATGATAAACAGCAAACCAAAGTCTTTAAGAGACTGGAGGAGCAAGTCCATTCTGCTAGCCATTTCAGCAGGCTCAGTTGTTAGATTTTTGTTATTTACAAAAAAAAAAAAAAAAAATTTGTTGTTGTTTCTACAAAAGAAACACTGCTAATGAGCATACTCCACCAGAAGTGTAATAAAATCACGTGAACAATAACATACACGCAGGAGGCTAACTGTTTTATTGTTGGTGTAATTCTGAAAAATGTGTTGGCAAGCTTTGTTTTAGCCTGTATTTGGAAGATATTAACTCCCAAACAATCACTGTATATGTTAATATTTGGCAGCTTCTAAATACTGCAAAACTGTTACTCCTTTTACAATTAAGAAGTTTGCCCATGCCTGTGGATTTAGTGGATATGTAGACTACAAACAGTGGTTCAAGGAGACACAGATGTGTATGCTTTTTAAGATAGCTTACTAATTCTTACTGTTGTGATGGGTGACTTTTTTTACCCACAATTACTCTGTTTCCATTATCAGCATCACATTGCTCCCTGAGCATTAATCTCCCTCTTCTTAACTGACAGCAAAATGTGATAATTTTCATTCCTCTACACTTCTTCTTTTAACTATTTCCACTTATGCCTTATTTATTATCCCAGCACAGTGATACCCAAATGGCTATGTACAATCAACCAAGGGTGAGATTTCTTCAGTTGCTCATTTGGCCAAAAACTCCAAGACCAAAAATAACAACCATGAAAAACCTTTTAAAGGTGTACTCTGAATTCTTTAATGCACCTTATTCAATGAGAGATTGGTCCTTATTCTGGTCCCCATTCCAGCCACAAATTGCTCTGATATATGCAGGCCACCTTTAGCATAGTACCTTGAGCCAATTACGTGAATAACAGGTGCTGCCAGCTGTTTCGGCTCATCTTCCACAGTTGTAATCTGGGTCCCATTGCTTCTCACACAGGCATACACTGTGCAGGCTTCAATCTGATGAAGAAGAACATGAGTTTCAAATACTCAGTTGCAGAAATTATTCAACTCTGCTACTTGTTTAGACTTCTTTCTTCACCCAAGATTTTCTTCTTTTCTACTTAACAGATTCCATAAAGCCAGAAAAGTACCACAACCTTGAGATAAGTGTATCTATCAGAGATATACTGTGCTGTATATATCACATTTCCCCACACCATTTTCAAAAAAAGGGTACATGCAGCCCTCTGATATGTACTGCTATTGTCTATTAAATTATCGCCAACAGCAGTAAATTTGTTTTTCCGTATATATAAGTAGAATCTTGTACATAACACTGAAAACACTGTCCAGCTGTAATAACGTAGGAAGACACTAAGCCACTGCATTTTGATTTTGGTTCTTCAGTAATTCACTTCAGTTTCCTACACCTACCACACACTCTGAAATAAAAATAAGGATATATTTCCTTAATATCTTCTATTTCTTCATGTCTATGCTGAAAAATTAGGCTAAAGGTAAAAATGAAAATACAAATCATATACATTGTTATTAAAAATCCCATAGAAATAAAAATTTATTCCTTCCAATTCTTGGGATTAAACTAAGCAGAGGCAAAGTGAAATAGCAAGTGAAGGACGGTAACATTGTTTCTGTATTAGCAACACTGAGGTTATTCAAAATAAAAGAGCACAAAAAAAGAAAGATAATGCAGGAAGATTACCAGTGAGATCTACATGCATCCAAGATAATATTGCTTCTAGGACAAGAAGAAAAAGAACCAAAAGGGGGAAAGAAAAAAAAAAGCTTATTTTGATTTTACCTATCACATTGATACAAATGTAAGTCCAGTACAAAGACTAAGAAAGTGAAAGCAAAGAATAATTAACATCACAAGCAACAGAAGGTGGCCATGGTAAATTAATATAGAGCGTCTGTAAGTGAGGCAGTGCACTGAATTTGCATTGTTATTGAGAAAAGACAAATGTGTTTCCAAGCAGTATTCAGAAAGTTATATGTGTATTCATGGATGGAGGTTTGCTGTTTCACAGGGGTTGGAACACAGAAATCTGTTACGGTATGCCTGCCCGTGATGTTTATTTATGGCATGTAGTAACTGGATGCAAATTTTTCAGAATGGAGTACACATACTTACTACTAAGTTCTTCTAAAATACAATTCAAACCAACCCTGAACAAAATAGACAGAAATAGTTACAACTAAATGTGAAACTGCATTTCTTGAACACATTAATGCAACTTAAGGATCGAAAGATATCATTTATTATTTTTTATACTGCATATAGTATTTTGTCTTTCATTAGATCTGTCTAGAGAGGCAAAGATAGCATTAGAGAAAGGGAAAAGCAAAGAAAAAAATGTTGTATTTATTAACAGAATAAGAAGTACTACTATGATTTCAGAGATCAGCTCTGCTTCCTCCTCAGAAGGATGAGGAGAAAAAAAATGATAAAAGGATGACAAATGCAATATCATTATTTCTCCGTGCTGATATATTATGCATGCCTGATGTTTCTAAAACAATTGCAATTTTCTGTTAATGAGTAGGAGTAGAATCTTTGCTTCTTTGTAATATATGTTGGGGCTTTGCTAATGTTGTAGCATACAGCATTTAGGGGAAAGTAAATGGAGTTTTGATGGTTTGAAAAAAGAAATAATGGAAATCTGTGTTATGAAAAGAGTACACAGACCTAAAATACACTGAAAATAAATTTATGCCTTGCATGTATATACACACAAACATCAGTGCAAATATATGTCCATGTATGTAAAGAAATTCAGGAAATTATATTCAGCTTGGAAGTACACATATATTATGTAAAATTAAAGTACGTTACACAACACAGAAAAGATATTCTAACCTGTATATCATATACAGTGCATGCAGTCAAATCTGCTAAAAGAAAGGACCCAGGCTCGTTCATTCCAGTCTTGTACTGCTTATTATTTACATAGATAGAGTACTCTGTGACAACACCATTCGGGTTTGAAGGCAATGTCCAGATGACACGTACAGCTGTACTGTTGATGATGACAACCTCTGGAGGGAACATGCCCTCAGGCTCTAGAAATAAAGGAAGAAACTGAATAAACTCCAGCTGTCTCTGCAAAAGCACTTGTTTAACCAAATGCAGATTAGTATTTAGGTTTAGCAAAGGGTTCACTGCTTATCTGCTTTCCTCTGATGAAGTTATCACAGTCTGTAGTCTTCTGTAAATTGGCTTATTATACTCTCAGTTAGAAACCATGAGAGCTGATGGTAAAATGCTTTATACCACCAGCATAGTGTCAATCATCAGTGGTATGTGGCCAGTGAGATACGATGATAAATTATTCACCCATCTGCACTGCCAACACATAAACATTATCTTTTATGTCTCCCCCATCCCAATCTTTCCAAAAAAGAGAAAAACAAGGCGTTTTGCCTTTAAAGCAAAACCTGAGACCAAAATACTTTATGTCTGGTGGAACGTGACGTTATCTGCCTCATAGCTGAAACAAGATGAAGCAATATGCAATATTGTCATTATGTAAATGGCTTTGAATGTTGATTACTGTAGGTAATGATGAAGTCTAACACTTATTTAAAAAAAAAAAAAAGAAACAAACCTTCCTTAGCGTTAAATTACATTATTATCTAAGCATGTCAGAAATAACCATGCAAAGACCTATTTTTATCATAAGAACCCATCTTTACCAGTTGAAAAATTGCCCTTACAATCAATTCTATTTTATAAACAAAAGGTGCTGACCTTTGGCATCAGAAAGGAAATGGAATCCTCACTTAAAGGACTTTGCTAATGACCTGGAACACTTGCTTCTGAAGTAATGATATTATGATGTTTATAATGAGACTTTATAAAGCAAAAAGATTAGAAAGACCATTCTAAATACATTCTAGATTCACTTTTTTTTTTTTTTTATTCCTCACCTCCACTCCCTAACACACATGCACTTGCTAACTGGCATAGAAATGACTCATAAAGAGGCTAAACTTACACCTAGCGTTTCTGGTGACTCAGGAAATGCCCTATATATGAGTGTCATGTCAAAATCACATCGCTTCACAGAGCAAATCTTTTTTAAAAAAATTAAATGTTTTTAAATTCCACCATATATTGATATGAACTCAGTTCCAAACTTAGTGCACACAGATAGGAGTATGCAGGAGAAGATGAGAACAAACTGGGTTAATATCTGCTATTAGAGCTTTTGCTTCTGTCTCAGTGGGACCCTTTATTGATCTACCACATGATGACAACCAGCACTTAAGCATTTTAGCGTTTTAGCCCTTTTTCCTCTTATACCGGAAATTTTATAATGGAAGGATGACTGATCTCAACCCTAACAAAAATCAATCAATTTCATTCTCAGAGTTTAAGCCAAGCCACATTCACTGCTAACCAACCTCCGTCTGAGGTAGTCACATGCACAACTTCACTGTTGATGCTGTGGGCTCCATTAAAAACTTGAAAAAATATCTGATACTCTGTCTTGGGCTGTAAATCACCTATGACTATATAGTCTTCATCAGCCTGAATCCTCAGAGATCTTCTATCAGCAGTAGAATTCAAGAAGAGAATGTAATATGCAACATCTCCTTGCAAATCTTGTAGTGCTAAGAGAAAGAAAAAGCATTGGCACATCAACTGAGAAATATTCAGTCAGCCAGTTTCTTATCAACAACATTTATCTTGAAGACAAAGCAAATTTTATGCAGACCCGCAAGAAAAGAGAAGGAGGAG